>VVHJ01065073.1:0-11593 GCA_015107715.1 Tylochromis polylepis
TTGAAGATGATAACAAAGGGTGAATTATATTCTTAAACTTAGTTACAGCACTTTCAGAAAGACATCTACTGTGATAAAGTCTACTCCCCACTGCTGTGTAATCAATTATTGTAAATTTAAATATTATCAGGAAATGATCAGACAAGAGAGGGTTTTCAGAAAACACTGTTAAATGTTCAATTTCTATGCCATATGTTAAAACAAGATCTAGAGTGTGATTAAAGTGGTGGGTGGGTTCTTTTACATTTTGAGAGAAGCCAATTGAGTCTAATAACAGATTAAATGCCATGTTGAGGCTGTCATTTTTAGCATCTACATGGATGTTAAAATGACCCACAATAATTATTTTATCTGAGCCGAGCACTAAATCAGATAACAAGTCTGAGAAATCAGACAGAAACTCTGTGTAAGGCCCAGGTGGACCATAGATGATCACAAATATGACTGGTTTTTGAGTTTTGCAGCTAGGGTGGACAAGGCTAAGCATCAGGCTTTCAAATGAATTAAAAGTCTGTTTTGGTCTTTGGATTAATAGGCTGGTGTGGAAAATTACTGCCACACCGCCCCCTTGGCCTGTGCTTCAAGGTTTCTGGTAGTTAGTATGACTCGGGGGTGTTGATTCATTTAAACTAACATAATCATCCTGCTTTTACCAGGTTTCTGTAAGGCAGAGTAAACTAATTTGTTGATCAATTATTAAGTCATGTACTAACAGAGACTTGGAAGAGAGAGACCTAACGTTTAATAATCCACATTTCACTGTTTTACTCTTTGGTGAAGATGTGGATACTGTATTGTTCTTTCTTTGTGATTTTTTAAGTTTATGTCATTTATCTAGCACTTTTTGAGTTTTTACCTACCACTCACAGTACTGTAGAGTACGAGGCAAATTTAACCATCCATTCATACCTTTCATTCTATACACACTGCAAGCATTTCAAATACCGCTCATCCAGCACAAGAAAGACCCCAAGTCAGGGTTCAAGCAAGAACCTTGCTGCAAGGTGACAGTGGTAACCTTTTGCACCATGGTGTTGCCCATTACCAGAGAGAATAAATCAGATAAATCAGAGAGACACCAAATGTTTAGCTATGGCTAAACCAAAATTCTGGTAAATTCTTAAAAAGAAGGAATGCACTGACCAGCTCACCAACTGAACTGGCTGCAGTAAAGTTTGTCAGGGTGGAATAGAAACATTTGGTAGATTTTTGAGTTCAGGCAGGCAGTGACTGCAAATGATATTCTTAAATTATATCAGTTTTTCCAATTACTTTTGAGCCTCTTGGAATGAAACAATGGACCAGTTTGTAAAATGGTTGTAATTTCTACATAGTTAATGCAATTTTTATATTAAGCCCTTGAATTAAAGATGAAAATTTGCACTTCCATCAAATTTTAAATGCTTACTGTGGGGGTGTGCAGGGAATGTACCATTGTTTCAGAACTTTTTGTTCATTGTGACAACTATACTTGAATATTTATTTTACTTATGCTCCCTACATTTTTACACAAATATTTGATACTTTTTACATTTTCAAAACAGGCTTGTTGCTTCAGGTTCAAGACATTAAGGGGATTTATTATTTTGCATCATTCTCAAACATACTTTCAAACATCAAACCGATTTGAGCCTAAATGAAGGGAACAGTAACACATAAAAGACAGTCTTACTGGTGTATCCTCCATCATCGGGGCTTTCAAATGTATGAAAGAGACAAAACCAAATACAGTAAGCCAGAAGGAGTGCAGATATCTATATGGTGTGGCCACGCTTTGCAACACTTCTAACAGCTTGACAAATATCAATAAAAACACAAATTGTTTGTTTGCAGGTTGTCACACAGTGTAGCTGCAGTATTTCACTAGAAGAGAAAAAACTGAGCAACCTTACTTATGTTTGGAGAAAGATGTAAGAGAGTCAGGCCAGGAGAGGAAGAAGAGAGGTTATATTTAAACGTTAGGACTGCACAGTGACATTTGATAAACTGGAAATTGCAAGACTACATGTAATATCATTTTTTAAATCCCATAACAGTTCTGTATATGTATTGATAAATTATGTATTTTCATATTATAAAACACCTTGCAAAACAAACTGTTAGTTTTGCATTGTTTTCTAAACTCGGCAGTTTAGTGGAGGATAAACAGGTTAGCTTGCCTTACTGTGGTGAATTTACAGTAAAGCACTATGCTGTACTGGTGCACAGTGACTGTGAATTTATGGTCAGAACTATGTTACAGCAAGTGTATCACAGATTTGAATTTAACATAATGATGCTTAGATTAATTCACTGAATTCCACCTTTACAGCAACTTTAAACTGGCAGTAAAGACAGTATAAAGAGTATACTGCCAGTGTAAGGGATGGAAATCTGATACAACAGCTTGTGTAAATCCACAAAGACCAGTAAACCTCAGAGCAGCAGCAGCACAGGTCAGCTGATCGCAGCCTGTGCACAAAGAAAATCTACTAGAGCTCTCAGTGGAATTTACACTACAACCACTAAACTACAGCCCATCTTTGGGCTCGTCCACCTGACGAATTCAGCTTTAACCCTAGACTCTGCCTGTTTTATCTGTTTAGACGTGGAGGCAAAGTCACCCTCTACTATGGACAATAGAAAATAGCATAATTTTTAAATACTTTCACTGCTCATGTCCTACATAATAGGTTCAAGCTGAGTAAATTTCCCTAGAATTAGAATGTACAATGTACATGAACTGTAAACATCTACTAGTACTTATCTTTTAATTACTATATTAATAAAGCACAAGGTTCAACTAGCTTTGCACAAAAATAGCTATTAGAAAGGTCTTCCAAAGAGCTGCTTTTTACTTTCTTTACTCTGAGGACATTTCAGAGCACGTACTTTTTCAGTTATACTTAAGGAAAAAAGTTGATTAAGAACTTCAATAATCTGTGCTTTTACTTAAGTAAAGAATATCTCTACTTTTGCCATATCTGTCCTGAACTGGGATCACTAAATAGAATGTAATAAGAAAGAAACAGAAACAATTTAACGGTCTTGTATTCAATTCAATTCAATTTTATCTTTTTTATACAGCGCCAAATCACAACAACAGTTGCCTCAAGGCACCCCACAATAATATGTATCACACATAAGCACACATAAGCACATCAACACTTAGGGCTTAACACCCTGTGTGGACCATAGACTGCGTATACATATTAGACAGATGTGATGACATTTAGATAAGAGGATGTAGCAATCTTGATCCATGTGTAATCCACTGATGCATCCATAGACTGTGTCAGTGCATTACACTAACAGAGATATATGCTAATAAGTACTAATAAGACAAACAAGTGTGTTAACTATCCCCCTCGTCTTCTTTGCAGCCCAAAGAAGACAAGGGGGGAATTTAAAAGGCATGAAGATTAATAAATAAACCGGAAATTTGGTTAAAGTGATGTAGAATGTAAGCAGACTTAACCATCCCCCACAGTAGCTGCCGCACAGCCTTTTATTGAAATTGTGTGTCTGAGACAATAAAAGTTGGAGTTCAGTTCTTTTTGTCCAGCCAGGCAGCAGGATGTGCAGTCACTCCTTTTGTTTAGGGAGACATTTTTAGAAGCCCAGAGAGACAAAACAATGTGTACAACGTCATTAGAGTGGATAGGGTGACCCACTCACTGAGCCACACAGCGACAATGTAGGATCTCACATGTGCTTACTCCACCCGTGCTGTAGAATGTCACTCTCAGAAATATAAAAAAGAAATAAAGAAAATAACTCTTCCAACTTGCAACTGTGCATTTCACCAGACATTTACTGGACAAAGTTATCATGACTGACAGGCAAACATCAATGTGTGCAAAAGCATATTCTGATATATTTCCTGCTCTGCTTTTTCCCCCCTCTTTACCTTGTGTGGTCCCTATATTTAGCCCGACCAACCAACGCAGGCAGGAAACCTAAGTTGGGAAAGAATTGAAGGAAGTCTAGTGGCCATTTGGACAAACAAAAACAGACTGAGATCAGTGCTGGTTGAATACACACCATAACTGTATGCAGCTGAGACAAAGGGCTTTACAAGGCTAGAGAAGCAAGCTGAAGAAAGGGCTGGACGATACTTTAACCAAGCTCTGACAGCTGGAGTGCTGTTCTGGTTTTAGCAGCAACCTTTTCAGTCCAGGTGGATTTTAATATTGATGCTCATTTGAACAGACTAAAAGGTGTATCTGTTCATGGACATGTTTAAAAGGCAGATCCATGAGAAGTTCTGGTAGATCCTGGCAGAGAAAAGGTCTCAGATGAGGTAAGGTGGATCTGTAGTTGCCTAAGTATCTCTGTAGAAATCTGCAGCAAAACTAAAACCCAGTATTTTGATTCATTCATTTGATGTTGACTTGAGTTATGAAGTTAGGAATCAAAATATTGTGATGACAATAGTTAAAAAGGGGACTTTTGTGGTGCTTTAATTACATATTATAGCATTTTCCTGGCTGGATTGATGGACACTGATAACAGATATTTACTGAGTCGTTATATATTCTCCAGCTTGTTGTATATAGCATTCCACATAATATGAATGCACTGGTCTTTTGGACAGTAATTTTTTAAACTTACATGGGACTATGACCGACTAACATACGAT
Source organism: Tylochromis polylepis (assembly GCA_015107715.1). Lineage (NCBI taxonomy): Eukaryota > Metazoa > Chordata > Actinopteri > Cichliformes > Cichlidae > Tylochromis > Tylochromis polylepis. Next base: position 4,622 of record VVHJ01065073.1, read on the forward strand.
GAAAGCAACCAGTCACTTCAAAACCTCCTTTTTGTGCTTTTAACTATGTGCTCCAGCTGGATATGTTCATAAACACATGCATCACCTCATCAGAATAATTTTTTCATTGGCTGTCACGGTAGTCGCCACACAGATTTGACTGATGGTAATCTGACTCTATCCCTTGTAGATTTAATGCAGTTCCATTTATTCATAGGGTTACTGGGTTGGCTGCAGTTTTTCAGTACAGTTACCTTCAGGTTTAATGAGTAACCTCCAATGACTGCGGCAGGGAGACAGTTTTTCAAACTCACTCTTGTTTATGAACTGTCCCTGCCTTTTATTGTTAAATATATTCAAGCAGACTCTACGCTTATAAACTTAAATTGCATTTAAATTGCAAAACCTGGAAATGAGTAACTCATCAGTCTTTGAGCCATAGGCTTTTTGCTGTGTGATTAATCTTTACTTAACCCTCTGAAGTCTAAGCCATCCTCAGCCCTGTCCCTGGGCTATCAGAATATATAAGTTTTGTTTTTTTAAAAATTGTTTTCCATAACAATTCTGAAAAGAGTCACAGCACAGAAACAGCACTAGTGATAGTTAATAATGATCTTATGGTCTTTTACACCTCAGTGCAGCATTCAATACTGATGATTACATCATTTTACAGCATCCAAAATAAACCACTGGAATGAAAGGAGATAAGTCATACTTATCTTACTGAATCAACTTTGTTCATATAAATGGAGAGTGTTTCTCACACACAAATGTTAAGTCCTCTCCACACGTTTAGAGATTATCAGCGATGTAGAGACTACAGAAAGTCAATGACATTCCACGACTTCAAGTAAAAACAGGGGAAATAACTACTGGCACTTAGGATACCGCTGGACACCGCTGATTGACATATGACAGGGAGGTAAAGACAACCAGAGACTGGAATGTCCACTACCGACCAACCATCAGCGATAAGGTGATACACCACAAGAGAAATACTTTCGATATGAATGTGACTTTAGTCATGAAGCTCCAAAAAGATCTGTAGCAGGACTGATAATTTAAGCATTATACATGCCTCCCATTAAACAGTATTTGAAAACACTGTGTACATTTCCATTGCTATGCAGGTTGAGCTATGAAACCAGATGACACAAATCAATTAAACTATAGACTAAAAAAACAAAAACACCTTCTTTAGATTGCTTTAGAAATTTTTCATCCTGCTCTTCAGTCTGATTTTTTAAACATTTTTATTAAAATGTCAACATAATATGGAATATTCAGTAAAAGCAAGTGACTCAGATGAAGAGGCCATAATTGCATATGAGTCTGCACAGCTTGTGCCTTTGAGATGTGTAACAGAGTAACAGAGTAACGGTGTGTAACAGAGTGCAGAATAGATTAAATTGCTTTATAACAGATGAAGACTGGAAATGTCTGTTGAGATGCTAAAATGAAATGTATGCCAAAATGTTCTCCTCATCTGGCAGAATGTCAAGTGGCTTTGCACAGGCTCCACAAAGGATCAGCACACACTGTACTGTCATGAATACGGCCACAAATTTGTCATAAAACTATGAGTATCTCACATCTTAATTGAAAAGTGAATAATAGTCTGTGTACTACATGTATCACATGTAGTACTTATTATTAGTAATAGTTATACTGTTGGGCAGCTGTTTTCCCAGTGGAAACTGGAAACTGATTCGTTTGTCTTGGTTTGATCCAGATTAATACCCAGAGATAAAATAAAGCAGTACCCTATGTTTATTGATAGCTTGGAATCTTCAGGGAACAAATAGAGACACAACACAGTGGTGTTTTTGTGTAGCTTATCTTTATTGCCAATTTAATTAAAAACTTAAAGATAACATTTTATTTCACGTTTCATCCAAAGCACACTCTGTTGAATCCCCTTCTAATTACATTCACAGTATTCATTTACTGTTGTCTTTAGTGATTTGCTAGCTTAGCTCAGCTAGTAGCCAACTCATTAGCAGCATGGCCTCTTCATCTGTCCCTCCTGCACTTTCCTGCTCATTGTGTCAGATGTTTAGTTACTCCTTAACCTTGTTTGGTTATAATGATATTAGTAATAAATGTAGCCTGTTTGGAGCTCTGGAGGCCAGAATTACTGAATTGGAGACCTGGTTCTGCACCCTGCACCCGTGGCTAGCCAGGACCCTGTAGTTGGTGCAAATGAAGGTAGCGTTGCCACCGTTACCTCTCCACCAGCAGATTGTCCAGAGCAGTTGGGGAAACAGGATGAATGAGTGACAGTGATGAGGAAGAGTAGTCCTAAACAGAAGCCTCGGTACACCATTTGTAATGTCGTTATGTCGCAAATTATTTTTCCCCACTTGGCGACACACACTGAGGAACAAACTCGACTTATTGGAGATTCTGCTATCAGACATGTGAAGCTAGAGACACCAGCAGCAATAGTAAACTGTCTTCCAGGGGCCAGAGTAGGCAACATTGAAGGAATCCTGAATCTGCTGGCTGAGGATAAATGTAAATTCTGTAAAATCATAATTGACATTGGCAATAATGACACTTGGTTACCTCAATCGGAGGTCACTAAAATTAATATCAAATCGGTGTGTAACTCTGACAAGTCAATGTCAGACTGAGGTTTTCTCTGATCCCCTCCGCAATCAGACCAGGAGTGATATGTTCTCCTTATATTCCTGGCTGTCTGAGTGGTGTCTAAAAATTTAGGTTTTATAGATAATTTGGAAACTTTCTGGGGAAAATCTGGTCTTGTTAGGAGAGATGGCAATCCATCCCACTTTGGATGGAGCAGCTCTCATTTCTAGAAATCTTGCCAGATTTATTAAACCCTCGAAAATGTGACTATCGAAAGTTGCAGTCTCACATGCCTCTCTGCAGCTTCTCTCCTCCTGTTATCGTGCCAAAACCCCATCCTCTTAGAGACTGTGTCTGCTGCCAGACCACCAAAAACACACCAAAAATCAGCAAAAAACAACTTAAATATAAAAAAATCACAAAGAAAGAACAATATACTATTCATAACTGCACCAGAGATTAAAACAGTGAAATGTGGATTATTAAACATTAGGTATCTCTCTTCTCAGTCTCTGTTAGCACATGAATTAATAATTGATCAACAAATTGATTTACTCTGCCTTACAGAAACCTGGTTACAGCGGGATATTTATGCTAGTTTAAATGAATCAACACCCCCGAGTCATACTAATTAAATCCAGAATCAATTTAAAATCCTTCTCATCACATACAAGGTCACCGTCTCTACTTTTAAGATTAGGCCTAAAACTTTTCTTTTATAGTTAGGGCTGGATCAAGTGACCCTGAATCCTCCCTTAGTTATGCTGCAATAAGTCTAGGCTGCTGGGGGATTCCCACGATGCATTGAGTATTTCTTTTTCAGTCACCTTTTCCATTCCAGGAGTATAGAGTATGTATAGGGAGTGTGAGTGTGTTTATACACCTCTTTGCATTTAATTATTAGTTATTATTAATCTCTGGCACTCTTTCACAGCATGCCCCTGTCTTGTCTTCATCCGTTTTCCTTGTATTATTGTAGAGTCTTTACCTTACAATAAAAAGCAAGTGTTGTTGTGATTTAGCACTATAGAAATAAAACTAAATTGAGCTGAAAATTTGAATGTTTATCATGAGATAGTTTGCTTATTAGCTTGCATTTACTTGTGGAAACATATGGAAATATACTCTTAACATGCTGCTTTTCTTTATTCCTCTGTTTTTCTTTTTTCACTTTTTGCCCCCAGAGGGAAATCCTTTTTTGAGACTTGCAGAAATAGTGTGTATGAACATGACCCCAACTCTGGCACAGGCAGTGGAAATGATTAAACCATGCTATTAAGTTCTCAGATTGTTAACATATTTATCAAAATATTTTGCTTTGGCTTATATGATTACTACTGATTATCACAAGCACAACACATATACATTTGTCAGGTTGTCTTGTGTCGACATCAATGAACCTTCTGTGTGGTCTTCCTCTTTTCCTTCTCTTTTCCTCTAACAATGTTGTCATCTCCATTTTCAACATCCTTTGAATTATATTGTCTGCTTATATCCTTATCCACTATTCGTTCTCTGCACATGTGCAAGTCATCTTAGTCTTGCTTTGCTAATTTTGTTTGTAAACCACACACACTTAAGTGTCCCTGAGATATACACATTTCTAACCCTGTCCCTCCTGGTCACTCCTAGTTAAAATCTTGAAACATCTTTAGCTCGGTATCCTGTCTTTTTTTCAGTGCCACTGTCTTCAATTCATACGTCATAGTGGGTGTCTTTTCCAGCTTTTCTTGTAAACCTTCCCTTTCACTCTTGCTGATATCCTTCAGTCACACATCACCCCTGCCCCTCATTTTCACTCCCTCTATCCTTTCTGCATAATCTTCAACCTCTCTTCTGCATTGTTTTGGATGGTTGACCCCAAGTTTGTAAGCTTGTCCAACTGTTTCTTGCATCTTCATCTCTTTCACCTGCTCCCTACTTTCACTACAGATCACAATATTGTCTGCAAACATCATAGTCCATGAATACTGCCTGACCTTATCTGTTAGCCCATCCATCACTACAGCAAACAAGAAAAGGCTTAGAGCTGATCCATGAAGAAATCCCATCCCCACCTTGAACTCTTCTTATTGCGCCTCCCATACTCCTCACTACTGTGTTGCTGTCCTCATACATATCTTGCACCATCCTCACATTATTTTCTGCCACTCCTGACATACTCACGCAGCACTGCATTTCCACTCTATGTTTCTGTAGATCCACAAAGAAAGCAACTCCTTCTGACCTTCTCCATACTTCCCCATCAACACTTTCAAATTAAATATCACATCTGTAGAACTGTTTCTTGGCATGAAGCAGGACTGCAGCACACTGATCATCACCTCTCTTCTTAACCTAGCTTTAACAACTCTTTCCTATAGCTTCATGGTATCATCAGCTTTATCTGTCATTAGTTACTACAGCTCTCACTCGTGTTCTTGAAAATTCCACTTCTGCAATTCTCAGGCATCCTATCATTTTTCAAAGTCATATTAGACATTTATGTCATCTGACATGCACAGTTTACCTCCAGTCCATTCAAAGTGAATTGTATATTGAGTACTAGATGAGACTTGGAGGGTCAGTGCAACAATTTGCATTCTGTTGTTCTATTTGCACCATCAAAAATAATAGTAATAAAAAATTATTATCCATTTTCCATTTGTTAGTCTGGAACAAGCAGGTTTAGCACCACTTTTTTGAAGCCAATCTTCCTCTGATGACCTGCCTCCATCAAACACAAGGTCAGAGCTGTGTCTAAGATGATCATATTGGAAATATCTGCTCTGATTTACAGTAGAGAGTGGGGAAAAAAAGTCTTAAAAGAAATATTTAGAGCACTCTGAGGGCTGAGCTTTACTTCATAGGGATTAGTTGTATATAGACTAACCTCAGAGCATCCACGATTGTTTCAGTATAGTAATAAACAACAGGGTCAATAATTGCTTGCATTTTTGTTATGGCCATTTTTGATTATGGCTATTTTTGAGGTCCCCCAGGGTGCTATAGTCCAGGAGTCAAGAGTATAGGGGGTGTCTAGCAGAGGTGGAGGATGAACTCAACCTGAGTGTCTATTGTCTATGGGTGTAATTTTGCGGTGGGGTCGGGTGGGTCACCCCATGCTCCGTGGGGCTTGGCGGTGCTTCTGCTGTGGGCCCCTGTATGGATGGGCCTGGGCCCCCTGTCCTTGATGGAGTCTGGGGAACGGGGGTGCCTATGGGGGTCAGCAGGGGAACTGGCTCCAGGGAGGGGGTACTTTGCCCCCCTCAGCCCTTTCCTCCCCATCCCCAATTGCCTCCCTCCTCCCATCACCACACATGTAGGGCCTTGAGGTAAAGGTGCATCACTGAGGTACAGGGGAAGCATTCCTCCTCTGCCTCCTCTTGGCCACCTGTGCCTCAGTTTTATTCCACAACTTAGACACTCGCATTACTTATACTCTCATGACACATACATATAGGGCCTTGGGGTGGGCGCACTGAACGGCGTCCAGAGGGGGGTCTGTTCATTCAGCCTCGCCTCTGGTGCCGGTGCCCACCTCTCCATTTTAAATACATGTGGACATTGAGGGTTCTGGGGAGGGGCCGTGCTGACACCAGCTGTTATCTGGCAGAGGGTTGTTGGTGCCATGCCCCTCCCCTGTTTTAAATGCACTTTAGAACAGAATGCATCAACACCACATATGAGCGGGCGGAGTGAAGCATGGGGTCTTCACACCCCTGTTCTCTGTTCGCCATCTGGGGCAGGGTGCATAAGGGTGGAAATGCATGCTTGTGTCTGCGTGTGCCTGTTTGTCTATGTCTATGTGTCAGGTCAGGTCTTAGACTCCACCTCTCTTAGAACATCTCGGGCCTATCTCCCTCAGTGGTAGGTGCCCCCACCTGCTGGTGCATTGGAGCATTCTATTCAATTCAATTTTTCAATTCAATTTTATTTATATAGCGCCAAATCACAACAATAGTCGCCTCGAGGCGCTTAATATTTGTACAGTAGATCGTACAAGATCTACTGTACGATCTTGTAGTGCTGACTACAAGATCGTACAAGATCTGTGTCCAGGGCTGGGTGCTCGGGTGTGTAGTGGCTCACTCCTGGTGGCTGCTTGGTGGGGCCTGGCCCCCCTGGCTCTGTCAGGCTGGTGCTGGGGTGGGGGGCCCTCAGGTCTCTGGGCCCGGGTCTCGGACTGCTCTGGCGTATCTGGCTGCCGGCGGAGCATGTGGGCTCGTCACTGCGGCCCCCTGTGGCTTCTGCACCATGGCCGCTGGCTGACCCCCGTCCAGGGCTCTCCTCAGCTCTTTTCTAGATGGGTGCCAAGATTGTACCCCTGATGTTTAACATCCTGTGTCTTTAACAGACTCCTCCGATTTCTTCTTAACACTTGTCCATTCTCTGTCTGAACAGCAAACGATCTGGGCCCTA
>VVHJ01065073.1:11613-22975 GCA_015107715.1 Tylochromis polylepis
TCTCCATTTTAAATACATGTGGACATTGAGGGTTCTGGGGAGGGGCCGTGCTGACACCAGCTGTTATCTGGCAGAGGGTCACTGGCACCATGCCCCTCCCCTGTTTTAAATGCACTTAGATCAACGCGCATCAACACCACACAGGAGCGGGCACACCCCCCCGTTCTATTCAATTCAATTCAATTCAATTTTATTTATATAGCGCCAAATCACAACAATAGTCGCCTCGAGGCGCTTAATATTTGTACAGTAGATTGTACAATGGTCACCTTCTGGGGCAGGGGGCCGGGGGGAGGATCTGGCCGTCTGGTCAGGGTCTGAGCTTGTGGGCTTCCCTGCTACTACAGGACCAGAGGCGGTCCCCTCATCTCCACCCCAGAGTAAAGGGAACCCTCTCCTGGGTCTGGGGGCGAATTGCCCCTCTGGGGGTGCTGGTGCCTGGACCCAGGAGTATAGAGTATGTATAGGGAGTGTGAGTGTGTGTACTGCGTACAGTTCTGTCTGTTTCCATGTTGGGTGAGTGTGTGAGTATTTGCACATGTGTGTATGAGGGTGGGAATGCATGTTTGTATCTGTGTGTGCCTGTTTGTCTATGTCTGTGTGTCAGTTCGGGTCTTATACTTCACTACATCTCAGGCTCCCACACATGTGGGGGCCTATTTCCCTCTACCACACTCACTGCCAGTGGTTGGTGCCCCCACCCGCTGGTGCATTGGTGGTTCTCGGTTTTGGTGTTTGGCGGGGCCTGTCCCCCCTGGCTCTGTTGGGCCCCTTCCAGGGCGTGGAGGGCCTTCGGATCTCGGGTCTCTGGGCCTGGGGCTCGGTCTGCCCTGGCGTAGCCAGCGGAGCCTGTGGACTCGTTGCTGCGGCCCCGTCGCTGCGGCCCCCTGTGGCTTCTGCACCATGGTTGCTAGGTGACCCCCGTCCGGGGCTCTCCTCAGCTCTTTTCTAGGCAGGTGGCGCAATTGCCCCTGTGGTGGTCCTCCTTGGGCTCTCGTTCTCTGCGGGGCTTCTGGATGTCTCTTGCCTGGGTCTCCTCCATGCCTGCTTCATGACCAGGGGGGCAGGGCTATGGCTCCCCATACCCACTATAAGACACGCTCACACGCTCGCGGACTCACACACACAGGTGTGCACACAGGTGTAAAACAGGTACTCACAGACACACACTATCTTGGCTGGCTGCTGCCTCTAAACATATCATGCATTATTAGTACTGTATGCTGCTCAGTAACATTCAGTATTTATTATTTACTGTTACTGATGCTTATGTTGGTTGTTGCTGTGGTTTCCCTACAGTGTTGTCTTCTTTTTGCTTGTTTTTTTTTCTCTCGGCAGGTGATCAAGCAGATTTTCAGTGTCTTTTCTCTCTCTATCCCTCTTCTCCTTTATTTTTCTTCCCCTGTCCTTCTGTTAACTCTCTTCCCAACCTCTCTTTCTTTCTCTTTCCTGTCCCCGGTCCTGTCCGTTCTGACTGTAATAACTCAAAATGAAAAAAATAAATAAATAAAAATAAGTAAAAATAAATAATAATAATAACAATAATAATAAAAGTCGAATAAAATATGACAATCAAGTGGACCAGCTGTAATGGTCTACTTGGGAAAATAAATCTGTTGGGCATTTTTCTTGGCCTTCAGACAATAATTCTGATTGCTACAGTGCTGGACAGGACATACAAAAAAAAAAAACCAAAGAAAAAAAAAGAAAAAGAGAGTGTGTGTGAACACAGTCAGAGGCTATCTGCTTATGCCATTCTGCCAGTTTGTCTGATCCCAAAGTCAATGTAACATCTGTCTGCAGCAGCACACTACATGTATCTGGCCCCATCTGAATTACAGGGAAAAAAATTTGGGGGGTGAATTTTACATTGAATACATCTGACTATTAGAAATTGCTTTGACCCAAATAACCTATTGCTTTTTTATTGGTTTAGTAATAGTAGTAAATCTACTTTCATTAATCTGATCTGTTTTTTCACCAATAGCCTGATATTATATGATCAAACCCAACATTAAAGCTGAGCTTCAGTTCCTCCTTCCTAAAGTTCCTTTTAGGTACAGTAACTATTTTGGTGGCTGCCTATAAAATCTTCAGCAGGCAGCAGACAAACACAAATTTCAATAGCTGGTAAATGTGGTGGAGCTTTGTACATTGAATGCCAGTGTTGTTCCCTGTCATATAGTGTATATAAGATGAATGATGTGACATCCAGAAGTAGTGGAGACGTCATATTAGGTCCAAGCAGGGCAGGAAGTAGGACGTCAGTGTACACTATCTGGCTGCATGTGTCCTCATCTGCACAAGATGGCAGCCAGCAAGTGCAAATAAAACAGGGATGTAGCTTTCAGTCATCAAAATTGAAGCCTTAAACCTTGCCCATTGGAGGCAACTACTCTGGTTTCCAAAAATAAACCTAGGTATTATAGATAAACTCTGACCTGTGACCTCAACAGTCACTTACCTGAGTTTATGGTCTCACTTGTTATTGTTTTTGTAAATTACAATCCCATTATAGTGAAGGAGAATATTTTTATCGCTGTTTCTGGTGTAAAATTAAAAAAACAAATGCTATACTTATCAGCGTTAGTGCTTTATCAGCATTAGTGCTAATTGTATAATTTTTCTAAATATTCAACTTATTTGTTGTACCAACTTGAGGTTTTGATTCAAGAGCATATAAATGACTATAGATTCTTTGGAGTGGTTCACAGACTAAATAATAGATGCATGTAGATTCCAGGTCTGAAAAAGTGAAGCCAAACTGGCATTTTTTAAAAATGTCCAGCAGGATGTGGCTCCCCTAATTGAAAAAAGACAATGCTGTGAAAAAGTATTTGTCCCCTCCTCATTTGTCTAGTTTTTTTGTTTTTGTTTTTGTTTTTCCATAAATGCTCCAATTACATTTCAGATCATGAAATAAATTTGATCATTAGACAAAGATAATCTGAGTAAATACAAGTAAAGTAAAAGCTATCCACAATGATGGGCTCAATCATTAGTTTCAAGTCAATTAGATAAACATGAAAGGAGTCAGGGGGATAATCCAGGGTCTGCTCATCGGTTATCAATTTGGCATTCACAAGTGGTAAGGCAGTTTCTATCTAAATAACAGAATAACTTTGTAGCTTAAAAAAATTAAAGCTACAAACTTGCTTTTAATTTTCTTATCGACTTAAATGGGCACCAGCATGGTTTGTATAATAGCTAATGAAGCTAAAATGCATCTTGTGGTTGAAGGTGTAACTGAAAATGTCATGTGCCGTTTGAATGTGTGAAATAATGTGATAGATATGCTTTCATTTTCAAACATAAAGAAATGTAGGTAAAACTTAAAAATATACATTACATATCACCAAACCATAAAACTGGGTCTTTAGGAGCAAAGGTATGATGTTTTTGCTGCTTTGTGGTTATTCCTTTTTAAATGAATAAGTTTAAGCAGGTAGTCAAGTTAGAACTAGGATCAGTACAGTCACTGGAAGATTCTGACTCGTGTGTGTGTGTGTGTGTGTGCGTGTATGTGTATGTGTGTTTAAGGTCACATGGCAGACCGCTGCTCCTCTAGGCTGCTGTGTTTACTAAAAAGAGGAGGAGGAGGAGGTGGTCATAGTGTAGTATACAGCTCTACCATGGGAGTCTCTGTGCTTGACAGTCAGTAGCAGCCTGCAGCACTGAGCTGCAGCTAGTTATCTCAGTGAAAGTAGCTGATCTTTAGCCTGGATGGTTGCTCATATACAGCTCTTTGAAGGTAAGATCTGACAGACTTTTTACTCTCTGTTATAAATTCTGTTGTAGCAAGAACAAAATGTAAATGCTTGTAGTTTAACTCATGAAAGAATGAACATAAAATGACAGTTAAATGCATAAATTAGCTCTGGCTTTGCTATGTACGAATTGGGCTTTCAGTGTTCAGCAATTCAGGACTTTCAAGGGCAATGTCTGTATGTTCAGAGGTTGCACTTTTTGTGAGATTACACCTCTGAACAGTGTCCCTTGACTATACATTAGCACACAATGATGCAGCCAAAAGCCAGAGGCAGAGACACAGTGACCTACTGTGGATGGAGAAAAAGCACAAATCATGCTAAAGGGTACTGCTGACTGTAACAAGCTGTAAAATCAGGAGCAAGAAAAACACATGACACACAAGTCATTAATGTCTGACACATTGTGAAAGCAGCACGATGTCCACAAAGACACTTTGAAAGTTTCAGAATGGCCTGTTTGTTGTTTGTGAATTATATTGTCACCAGTAGAAAGCATTAGGATCAATGCCTGCACTGTGGAGAGTTACTTTTTTTATGCATTCATTGAATAATTTGACTCTAAATCCCTGAGTCACATCCATAACGGAGCATAGTTTAGATTAAGTCAAGACCAACAATTGTGTCCCCTCCCAATGCTGAGGGAGTGAGCTGTGTGATTAAAAGGGTAACATGTTTATTCCAATGTGTGACAAAGAAAGGCAATAACAGCTGTTGTTGTTGTGAAGTTATGAAATTATGTTTAACTGCTGACTGAGTTTGCATGAGTTTCCCTCTTGGGGCTCTGGTTTCCTCCCACTTTCCAAAGATATGCGTGGTTTGGACACTAAATTAGTCTGAAGTGTGAATGTTGAAGGCCAAATGCTTGTGTTAGACTAGAGACCTTGCTAGGTGCCTTGGGGACATTGAGCAAGGTGAAGTATTTGTAGGTCCAGACTGAAATTGTTCTTAAGTGATTCTCCTTACAAAAACATTATGTGCTACAAATGGTACCGACACCTTTGGAATTTACAGTTACCCAGAAGAGGACAGTCACATTTGATGTCTTCAATAGGGAATGACAAAGAGGCAAAACTAACTGCTGATATACAAAATTTCAATATATGTTGCTTCCATAGACATAGTGTTTAGCACAGATAAGGAAAGTTCTGATAAAGAAAAACTCCCTATTCACAAACACTTGTTAAGTGTGTACAAATATTTTTTATCAGTTCTTAAAGTGGATTTTTCTTTGGATGAAAACATTCGATTGTCGAAGTTCGAAGTTATCAGTATAACATGTCATTTTGGCCAGTATTTTTTCACATCTATTGGACTGTAAGTTAATATTTTGAGGTTGTTTAGTGCTGTCCAAAAGTCTTGAGTCACCACTCGTTTCTTTATAGGAAAATTAGAAATAGGTGCAATGAAGTATATGCAAACATAAATTCTAACACCACCTTTATTCTTCAACATAGCTTGAAATCTCTTAGGCAAGATTTCTAGTAATTTATTTAAGTAGTTTTCAGGAATAGTTCTTCAGGATCCATTCTCTGTTAAGGTGAGCCTAAACTGCTTCAACAATGATGAGATCCAGGCTCTCCATTCCCTAACTGATATTGCTCCATCGTGTGTTTTTCTATCCAGGTATGCTTGCAAACAATTGGTGTGTTTGCGATCATTCTCATGAAAAATGACAATGATCGCAGTTTGCCACTCAGATTCTTTTTAGATGGTATTGCATGGTGGATCTATATCTGATGGTACTGTACAAGATCCCCAACACTGTTCCAAATCAAGAACAGTGTTGGGGATCTGTTTCATAGATGGCTGTAGACACTCACTGTTGTATCTCTTGCCTGACCTGTAAGAAAGTGCTTTGAGTGCTCAAATAAGTAGAAAGGCACTACCAGTCAATTTACCTTTTACCTCTTCTTTACAAATTGATGACAATTTGAACCAAAAATTTCAAATTTAGATTAATCACTCCATAAATCCTACTAACATTGATTTTCAGCCCCTTTTCTCCTTGGTTCAGTCCTGACAGTCACCCTTCCATTGAAAACATTTGTGATGAGGCTGATGTGTGATAACAGTTTTCCCCTTAAGTTGAAATATTTTTAACATGTACAGAGTCACCTCTAACCAAGGATACTTTGGCATGCAGACTCAAGCAGTCAAGGATCGAACCACAAACCTTCCATTTAGTAGATGACCTGCTCTACCTCCTGAGACAAACCCCCTCCCAAAAAGTTATTGGAAGAACTCAATCGCTTAGAGAGCACTAGAAAGTCAAAAGTCAGATAAATACATCTCTGACACTAAAACTAGGACCTTTAAGTAAGAAGTCCAGAACCTTACTAACATGCTACATCACAGAAAAGACACATTGGTGGGAAACACCACGGTATTAATCAGGAGCTGAAAGCCATTTAGAAAGAGAGCCCAAAGACTCTGAGAGAAACTAATAAAGATTAGTCTAGGCACTGGTGAAATGAATCCCTAAAAACAGAACCAAAAGAGGACAACAAAAACTAGAAAGAGTAGCTATTGTGCACTGCTGCCTCAGAGCAAGTAGATCCATGTTTGTATTGTTTCTCTTCAGGTACTCTGACTTCCTCCCACAGTCCAAAGAAATGCAATTAGTGTGGTTTGGTTACCTGATGATTCTAGATAGGTGTGAATGTGAATTTGAATGGTGCTCTGTTTTAGCCCTACAACAGACTGGTGACCTGTCCTGACCTTTGTGGTTCCTTTAGAAACAAATCTTCTCCTGTTCATGTCACCTGGGTGAACAAGGATTTATCAAAGCTGTCAGCATAGAGACAAATCCTTTGCAAGCACCAGCAAAGCCAGGAAAGATGAATAATATACCATCCATATTATCCTGTTTACTGAGGTGGACATATGCACATTATACTTTATTTCCAAAGAGACTTAAATCATTTGGCAGGAATGTTGTGTTAATATGATGTGAACTGTATCTCTTTAAACCAGTTCACAGACTAGTCACTGAAAACATGAGTATGTATGTACACCATTGCATATATTATATTTTGCATATTGCACATACAGTGGGATGTAAAAGTGTGACATTGCATGAAAAACTTGACACATTTCCATGTTAACCTGGAAGTCATGAGAAACTTTGCGGCTTTGGAAACATAAAAACAAAAACAAAGTAACAACAAAAAACAATTTTACATGTTTTAACTTTTAAAAACAAAAGTTAGAGCATTTAAAATGAATATTATAATTTAATTGCATCCACTTCTTGGCTAGCTAACCAGTTAAAACAAATTTATGCAACTGATCATGTTAACTCCTTTGTAAATGGTAAATGGACTGGTTTTTATAAAGCACTTTTCTACCCACTCAAAGCACTTGTAAAAAAGATCAGATTGTTATTTTATTTGATGTTTTGACATGAAATAGTCACAGAAGGCTATATGAATGCTATTTATCTATTTGATCGTGTTCATGGACATGAATTGTCACAAAGAAACTGTGATCCCAATAGATGGATATTTCACTTTTGCAGAAAGTATCTTTGGCAGAGCAGAATTTTCCACAACAAGACCTAAACCTCTGACATTTAATCAGTGATGTCACACTTGATTCGGTTTGTTGAGATGCTGGGCTACTTGGAAAATCAGTATCATAGGCAGCCAACTACGTCATTCAGGCAGCTGAATAAGGATCAGCAGTGCATCATGGGAGATGGGGCCTCTGGTGGTTTTGACCTTGTTAATGGCTAAGCGTGTCATCACCGTGGTGAAGCAAAAAAGACATCCCTTGCCAACATCTAATTTATACCGAGACTTGCGTCAACATCAGCATTCTGATGTGTGTCTGTGTTTGTCTGTGTCGGAGTGTACACAGTTGAATAAATGAACACGTTATTTCTTAACTGCAGGCAATTCATTAGTAATTAGAATTTTAGGGGTTGTGCTAAGAAGTGGTGATCTCAGCACCAGCCTTCCCAAAAACTTTATATTCAGAAACAAAAGAGTATAATATGGCTGTAACTGATAGGTGTAAAACTAACTATACCTTTAACTATATATACATTTTCTGAATCAGAAGGAAATCGTTACTTTTTAATTGTTTTACTTATATGAATACATTTTACCGTGATAAATAAAAAGACTTTAATAAAAAGACCTATAGCTGGTTCCATAACTATTTGGCCACATAAATGCTGTAATTCTGTCTCTGAATACCACCAAAGTGGATTTTAAATTAAGTAGTCAAGATATTGTTGGCAGTTGACTTTTGCAGACAGTGCAAACTTTTAGCTTTAGTCCAGTGGGTTTGACAAAAGTTTAGCATTAACAGTTTGGAAATAACAGCATTTTTATATATTTCCTAAACAAAAAAAACCCCTCTGAGTCATTGTCATGATGTTCCAGACCATAACCTTGACTCTAACTGTCACCTCTTTTGACTTTCTGCAAAATATTAGGGCTAGGTAGAGTTGGGGTTAGGGTTAGCATCTTATTTCAGACAGTGAAATTGGTGGAATAATCACGACCATACTGCACTTTCCTTTAATTGTTGTGTAGTCTGCTATTATCCAATGAAAGGAATTAATTCAAATGTATGTGCCCTTATATATGAGAGTCCTGATGCTTTTGGTGACACACACTCTATTTGGTGTGAATTATGAAATTTCAATGCATGTAAAATTGCACTGACAATATTCTGTTATACCCTCAGAGAATGATCTCTTTTGGCTTTTTTTCAGCTAATTGTGCTAACTGTAGATGTACTGGCTTGTGTAATTCTCAGTCATGACTGCAGCAGGCAACATTCTAAATGAAAAAAACTGACACTGTACACTTCTTATCCAGTGCCAAACACCAGACAAACACAAACACACTGGAGCCTTTAGTAGCTAAAGAGCCAGGAACCATTTTCACGAACCTTCTAAGAATCGTCTAAGAGAGCTCATGACATATACCAGATCTGCCCTGGGGTCTGCTCTGACCATTGACGTGCTTAAAATAACTCACCTATGAGTTGTTAAGGGTATGTCCAGCAGGCATTCTCAGATACCGAAGACACATCAACTGGCTACTTCCAGTGAGAGGGATTACTCTACTTTAGGTGCCTGCCATCACCCTCTTTTCTTGTGCTAAGTTTAGACACGTTTGAGATGAAAGCTCATTTACCATTGCTCACTTCAGCGTGCAATTTTTTGGTCACTACCCACAGTTCAGTTTTATAGGTGAATATGTGAATGTAGATCAGCCAGTAAAGTGGCAACTTTGTCTTCTCACACTCCAACACAACCAAAAATCTATGAATGTGGGAATGCAGGTTTTTCCAAAGTTTGTGGAACCCATACAGAGCTTTAAATCAGAAAATGTTGATTGTATACGTAACAAAAAAAAACTACACTAGACTGTTGCCATTCCCTTTCCTGTTCGGGCCACTTGTCACTCAGTCAACATTCCACCTCTGCACAGCTGAGCTATGCACTGTTTGATTTTTGGAGGAGCATGTTTGTGTAGGTTAAAAACCCCTCTTTGTAGCCTCTCTTATCCAGATGGACACAATGGTGGTACCATAAAACAAGAATTAACCCCCTTCACCCCTCCAGAAAACTGTCGTATGCTTTGATCAATGATTTGATCAATATTTGTTGGAAACCAAATGGCATTTTTTTTCAAGGCAGTCCTTGCTTATTTCATCAGCAAGACAATGCTAAACCACATTTCACTCTAACAGTGATTTTGTGGTTCTACATCTACAACTTTTCTAAATGCAGTCCATACCTGTAACCTACTCAAAGCATCTGGGACACTATGAAACAAAAATATGTTAAAGGAAACACTGAAGTGTTCAGTGCAACTGAAATCTTATAACAAGCATGGCTTCTAAATGTACATCAGTTGGTTTCCTTGGTTCCCAAATGCATAGATTGTTGTTAAAAAACAATACTCATACTAGACTTGACATAACAGATTGTCATGAGTTAATCATTCCTCTTTGAGTGATCATAATGTATGGACTCAGGCATGTGAGACAGCATGGTCATTGGTGAAACTCACTGTTCCTGTTACATGGGAAAAAAAACAAATCCTCTCTGCTCTGTGGATAGTGAGCAAATAGTGAAGGCTATCTTATTGTGCAAGCAAAATGTGGTTAGACTCCCTGCCTTCTTTGCCTTGTACAGATTAGCATCAGCATTGGCAATACAGAGAGAAATTCCTCTTCACTTGAACAGAAACTGCTCTTTACAGCGTGTTCTTTCCTGTCCTACCAGATGTGCTCTCGCTCTAATGATGTACTTTCTGTCCTCCCTCCAGCTTGGCATCATGGGATCATCCACACTGGGGAAGGCAGCATCTCTTGATGCTCTTTTAAATGAATGCATTCATGGATTTGGTGAGTGACACAGACCATCAGGGGTCCTAAAGGTCCCTTATTCACTGCATTGCTATTAGTTTGTGGTAATTTGCAGAGAATAACTTAGGCAGCCCCTAAATTTATACTACTGTGCAAAAGTGTTGGGACACCCCTAATTTTTGGTGTCTGTTTAATTATTCATAATTGCATTAATTCTGTATTCAGAAAAACAAAGTGTATCACCAACGTTTTATTTTGAGCTAGGTAAGTGAGAAAGCAGTATGAATCCAGATTGAATTTTGGGTGTTGCTCTTCACAGATGACAGTGGTGACCTGCAGGCTAACCCCTTCCCACGCATTGTGCTGCTGATGCACCGTTGGTATGTTACATCCTCTGAACTGGTGCGAAAACTTCTGATGATATATCCTACCTTGTACAAATCCTGACTCATTGCTGATACACATTAGTGCAATGGTCCAATAATATACTGAAATACTCTCTGAAGCTTGAAGGTCTCATTCACCTTACCGGAAATCTCGCCTAAAGCTTTTATTTTTGTTAATGCTATTCCAGACAGTCTCTGTCTCAGAAACCTGGTAAAAGCAGGATGATTATGTTAGCTTAAATGGATCAACACCCTCGAGTCATACTAACTATCAGAAACCTCGAAGCACAGGCCGAGGGGGCGGTGTGGCAGTAATTTTCCACACCAGCCTATTAATCAATGAAAGACCAAAGCAGACTTTTAATTCGTTTGAAAGCCTGATGCTTAGCCTTGTCCACCCTAGCTGCAAAACTCAAAAACCAGTCTTATTTGTGATCATCTATGGTCCACCTGGGCCTTACACAGAGTTTCTGTCTGATTTCTCAGACTTTTTATCTGATTTAGTGCTCAACTCAGATAAATAATTATTGTGGGTCATTTTAACATCCATGTAGATTCAATTCAATTCAATTCAATTTTATTTATATAGATGCTAAAAATGACAGCCTTAACATGGCATTTAATCTGTTATTAGACTCAATTGGCTTCTCTCAAAGTGTAAAAGCCCACCCACCACTTCAATCACACTCTAGATCTTGTTTTAACATATGGCATAGAAACTGAATATTTAACAGTGTTTCCTGAAAACCCTCTCTTGTCTGATCATTTCCTGATTACATTTAAATTTACAATAATTGATTACACAGCAGTGGGGAGTAGACTTCATCACAGTAGATGTCTTTCTGAAAGTGCTGTTACAGTGGACTCATCTCTCTG
>VVHJ01065074.1:13021-43036 GCA_015107715.1 Tylochromis polylepis
CTAGCCAATATTGGCTAATGTTTTGACACTTTGTAGAGAGTAAATGTAAATAAGCAGATACTTTTAGTCATATTAATGACCCTGCATTACCAGAAAAAGCTACATTTTCACTTGCTAATATTTCAGGTAAAGTCTGTTTTCTGTCACTGCAAAACAAGTCCTATTTACTAATGACTCAAGCAGACAATGCTTTTATGTAGGTGCACTGTGACATCTTGACATGAAGATATTAAAAGCTTTTCATTCTAACCTGTAGCGTCTTCAGTAGACAAGTTGGCAAAATATAACATTAGAAGACAATGTCAGAAAACAATACTAAAATGCATTATTTCCGTAATAATGCTGCAGTCTTGGTTGAACAATTTTTAAAACTGCTCCGCTGTACATTCGAGTTAATGGCTGCATTTCTCTGACAACCAACCCTGCTCTGAAGAACCAAAAGATCCAGGAGTACTGCGATCTACAAGTTGGCGTTTTCGGCTTATGAAGAATGGGGCTCTGCTCATCCAAGTTCAGTGAAATTCAAAAGTATGCATTTTCATATGTAAAGCTTATTCTAATCAAAAAAAGTAAAACTATTTCATACAATCAGTGTCATAATATGATTAGCACAGTGACGAAAAAAGGCGCAGGACATTATAGCTCTCCTCTCAGCACTCAACCACTCTCCTGATGGTTAATAACATAACGCATTTAACCCTTTTAAAAAGCTACAGTGGGCCTGGGAACAGACACTGTTTTTTAGAGCAGTTCTGTTATAGCAATATAAGTTAAATGAGTCAAATTGCATCCAAACAGGTGGATATATAGGTCATGCAAAACCCAAGTGCAAGTCACACACAGAAGTTTAATGTATTGAGGAAAGAGAAATTTACAGCTGAACATAGCTGGTTGCGGAGGACAAAAGCGGTACATCTGTTCTCTCACTGCAGAGCATGTTTCACCTCTCATTTGGCAGACTTAAGAGACCTCCCTTCCTTGTTCTGTGATAGACTCTAATTGACAATAAATGGCCACTCAGTTCACTCAGGGAAGCCTTTGATAAGCCTGGAAGACTGGCTGCTTAAGTAGCTTTTTAAGACAAGCTCTTCATGAGAGACCGAATGCAGCTTGGTTGCTCTGCTCACAGCTGAACACAGGGTGTCACATTATCAGCAGGACAGTGAGGATGGGGAAGTGCAGAAATAAACTCTCATCAACTGTGTGGTCAAACATGTCCCTCCTAACAAGAAACAAATGTACAGCTGAAGGTCAGAGGGTGTTGCTACAATAACTGTGTTACAAAGCTCCGACACAGTTTGTAAATCGCAACAATTCATATGCAACTATAGTGCACTGTGGCATATGAATGACGGTCCCGGGCATCACTGAGTTCTTGGACAGTTGGAGGTGCAATCTCCAGGTGTTGGACAGAACTCAAACATATCCTAGACTGTAGAGGTCTGTGCATCTCTCCATGGATATGCCTCCTCAGACCATCACTGACCCAACACCAAACCAGTCATGTTTGTTGATGTTACAGGGATCATAACATTCTCCATGACTTCTCCAGACCAGGGTCTGTGAAAGCACTATATACCAAAATACCAAATATAAAAGTATAAATACACATAAAAGACAGTTCTGCTAAAAGAACAAAAGGACAATGAACTTGTCAAAAAGGATGTTGTGCTTGTTGGTAGGTAGCAGGAGCCATAGAGTATGAGTAATATTGTATATTGTTCCGTTTTATGCTAGTGGTTTGCACTATGATGTAATGTTACATTTGGCAGCATTGTGGAAACATTATCCTGAATATTACACAGAAATATTACAGGTAGGAGTGGTGACTGAAGTTAACTAGGTCCATTTACTGGGCTTAGTGTTTAGTCTTCTGATGGCCCAGGTAAAAAGAAGCTGTTTCTCAGCCTGGCTGTCCTGCTTTTTAAACACCTGTACTTGAACAGGTGCTGTCGAAGGTGAAATGAGTCAGCAGCAATTTTTTAGCTCTCCTGAGACACAGTGTCCTGGCTATGTCCCCAGGGAGGTTAAGGGACAGCCAATGGTTTTTTGTGCTTAATGACCCTCTGCAGGCTTTTCCTGTCTGTCACTGAGCAAATAGCATACCAAGCCATGATGGAGTAGGTGAGGACATTCTATAGTGCTGCAGTAAAAAGCCAACAACAGTTTATTTTCCAGATGGTTCCTCCACAGCCTCATAAGGAAGTGGAGTCTTTGTTGTGGTTTTTAAAGCATTGCATTGGTGTTAGAAGTTCATGGGGGGTCCGCAGCACTATGAGTCCCCAGGAACTTCAAGGAGGGCACTGGTTGAATTATCCCCGTTGATGTGGAGAGGAACATGTTCCCCTCTCCGCCTGCTGAAGTCAATCACCATCTCCTTGGTTTTAATGGTGCTGAGCCGAAGGTTGTGTTCAGCGTACCATCCTGTCAGTTTTTTAACCTCCTCCCTGTACGCAGTCCCCTTCCCTCCACTGATGAGGCCAATGACTGTAGTGTGATGGTACTGAACACTGTAATCTGTGAACAGTATTCTGATATAGGTTTCAGGTTGCTCGAGGTGACAGAATGCTGTGTGTGGGGCTGTCGCAGTGCGGTCCTCTGTTGATCTGTGTGCCCTGTAGGCAGCCTGGACACTGATGAGTGTTCCAGGTTCTGTGGGAGTCAGGCCTTTATGTGCTGCAGGATACGCCTCTCGAAGCATTTCATGACTGCAGACATTAAGGCAACAGGACTGCAGTTGTTGAAACACTTTGGGGCAAATGATTTTGCCACAAGAATGATGGTTGCTGTCTTCAGGCACGGGGGGATAGTGGCCTGTGACAGTGAGAGGTTGAAAATCCATCAGGACTCTCCCTAGTTGATCAACCCAGGCACAAAGTACTTTATCAAGTACTCCATCTGGGCCAGGAGTTTTCCTGATGTTCACAGCCTTCAGCACCTGCCTCACCTGGTGTTCCTGGAAGACAAGAGAGCAGTGGCTGGTGGAATCAGGAAGCAGCTCAGGTGTGTCTGGGCTCTTCAGCAAGAGAACTTAATTAAAGCCCTTTGTCTATTAGTACCTACTCAGATCGGCTCGACGTGGCACAACTCACCTCG
The DNA here is from genome assembly GCA_015107715.1 of Tylochromis polylepis. NCBI lineage: Eukaryota > Metazoa > Chordata > Actinopteri > Cichliformes > Cichlidae > Tylochromis > Tylochromis polylepis. Next base: position 16,118 of record VVHJ01065074.1, read on the forward strand.
ACTCGTTTTCCATTACAGTCGAGTTATAGCAACGGTATAATACAACACGAATGCCACAACAAAGATGGACATCAAGCCACAATATAGCTGCTGCACGGTCTGTGACGTTTTGTCAGACTTGGGGACCATGGCATTGTGTTTTGTAGCCATTTCCCTCATTACAGAGTGATGCCACTGACTATCCAATCGCTGACATGAAGTCTGTTGCTGTCACATTTTCAGATTCGCCTCAGATCACTCGGAACCCCGGCGGAGCGGGTACTAAAGAAGTACCTGGTGACAGGTACTATATCCCAATGGAAAACCCTGAGAACTATGACACGCCGACCCGAGTAGGTCCTAATGGAAAAGGGGCTTAATTCTTCTGCCAGCGTGGTGTCAGCAGGGTGGTGACAGGTGTGGACCCTCTGTAGCTGGTGATACTCTGTAGTTCCTCCCACTACAGAGTATCCCTGTTGTAAGGTGTTCTTCCAATTTTGTTTTGTGAGCCCGTTTTTTGCACTCTTGATGCCTCTCCACAGCTCTGCCTTTGCCACACTGACTTGAAGGCTGAGTTCCATTTCTTCAAAAGAGTCTGGACATCTGAGGCCATCCACGGTTTTTGGTTTGTATAGACCCAAATACACTTGTCCACTGTTACGTTGTCGGTGCAGCTCTTTATGTAGAACAGCACTGTCTCCGTGTACTCCTGAAGGTCAAGTTGATCAAAAAAATGCTCCACTCACTGCTCTCAAAGCAATCTTACAGTCAGAAGAGTACTCCTTCGGGCCAGGTTTTAATGTCTTTAATGGCAGGTTTGGATCTTTTCCTGATACCTATTTCTGATACCTGCATATGTATGCTGGTATCAGAAGTATTGATAAGTGATCTAACAGTTCCAGATTAGGGAAAGGTAGAGTCCTGCAGACTTGCTTAATATTTGAATACAATGATCTAATTTATTCGTCACTCTGGTGAAGCACTGTACGTATTGTACAAAGTTAGGAAATACAGACTTAAGAGAAGCCTTGTTGAAGTCCCCAGTGACGATAAAAGCTCCCTCAGGATGGGCCTGCAACTGTTTGTGTATTATATTGTACAACTGGAAGAGCGCCATGTTAACATCAACATCAGGTGGTATGTACACTGCAGCCATGATCACTACTGTGAGCTCTCTGGGCATGTAGAAGGGTCTGCACATGTATTTCCAAGTCCAGGAAGCAATGCATGAGTGTGATTCATGCACCTTTCCGTCAAGGCAGTTTATGATGTGGTCGGCTAGCTGAGCAGCCAAGTCCAGAAAGAATGAGTGTAGCCAGGATTTACAGTGTAGTAACGAATGTCATGGTTGCTTGCTATTAGTAGCGCCAGTCTGTCGACTTTGTGGAAGATCGACCTCGTGTTGGTAAGGAAGATGCTCAGAAGCAGAGGTTTGTAGAGCTGTTTCTGTAGTCGTGCTATTAGGCCTCCTCTGAGAGACACAGCAAACCTTCTGGAAATGGTACATATTCAAGTGCAAACCTGGAGGAGTTGGACTACCTGTACAACCTCTGTAGGGTCCATGTATCACCTCATGCTACCAGTAGTGATACTGACCCAAGACAAATGCTTGCTGCCCCTCTAGTGCAAAGAACCAAACCAAACAACCCCCTCTGCTACTTAACTAATAAAAAAGTTTAACTGACTTCATGCTATACTAAATATATTAAAAAATGTTACTTTAATTTTTTTGAGCAGTGTATTTCAAGAAATATGTTTGTGTTGCAACAAATGTAACAGTCTCTGTCTTTCAGTGGTAATGGTTTTGTAGACGCTATAAAGTACACAGGTTTAAACTGTGGTTCAAACCTACGTAATCCACACAGGTCTGAACCTTTTTTTTCAAACAAATAACCTACATTGAAACTTTACCAATCTGATGGACCTTAAAACCATATTGTAAACTCAAAAATCTCAAAGGGACTTTTTCACTGGTTTTGACAGAAGAACCAATAAACATGCCTGATTAGATGGATAATGGATGTGTCAATGACCCAGCATCAGCTTAAGACCTAATAAATACAATAAGAAAGGCTTCAAATTTAAACACCCGGAATTGTGGAAAAGGGTGTTAATGACAGATAAGACAAGATGAAACTTTATCCGAATGATGGCAAGCACAAAGTATAAAAATTCAATTCAATTTTATTTATATGGTGCAAATTTACATCAACCATTGCCTCAAGGTGCTTTACAATGTAAAACTAAAGACCCCCCCCACCCCGCCCCCAAAAAAGCAAGCATTTGGCAGCAGTGGAAAAAAAATACCTTCATTTTAACAGGAAGAAAGCAACCACAGAAGCAGGCTCAGGCTGAAAGACCAGCCAGGTGTTGGGGGTGAGAGGAAGAAAAGAGGGCAAAAAACACACTGTGGGGGAGAGAAGCAGAGTTTAGCAGTTACTAAAGTTTAAGTGCAATAATTATGTATGAAAACAATGAGAGAAAAAAGAGGTGAGTGAAAAAAATGCTCAGTGCATCATGGGAAGCCCCCAGCAGTCTGAGACTATGGCAGCATAAATTTGTCAAAAAGGCAAGTTTTAAGCCTAGTCCTAAAATGTAAGTGTGTTTGTCTTCTGAGTCCCAACTGGGAGCTGGTTCCACAGAAGACAGACTCTGCCTCTCATTCTACTTTTAAACCACCAGTAAGCCTAAAGTCTGAGAGCAAAGTTCTCTTTGCGGGATAATATGGTATTATGAGCTCTTTAAGAAATGATGGGGCCACTGCTTTGCTTTAATACACTCCTGAGTTGCTTTGGCTGTGTGTTTTGGGTCATTGTCCATCTGTATTATGAAACGCCACCTAATCAGTTTGACTGCATTAAGCTGGATTTGAGCAGACATAAAGTCTCTGAACACCTCAGATGATGTGGTGTGCTTTGGATCATGAGCTGTTCCACTCCCTCTCCATACTTTTTTCTTGCCGTCATTCTGATAGAGGTTATCTTGGTTTTATCTGTCCAAAGAATGTATCTCCAGAACTGTGCTGGCTTTTTCAGATGTTTTTTTCTAGCAAAGTCCAGTCAAGCCTTGAGGCCTTGAGGCTTACGAGTGGCCTGCACCTTGCAGTGAACCCTCTGTGTTTAATTTCTTGCAGTCTTCCTTTATGGTAGACTTGGATATCGATACGTCTTCCTCCTGAAGCGTGTTGTTCAGTTAGTTGATGTTGTCAAGGTGTTTTTCTTCACCATGAAAATGATTCTGCGATCATCCACCGCTGTTGTCTTCCATGAACGTCCAGGTCTCCTTGCGTTGCTGAGGTCACCAGTGCTTTCTTTCTTTCTCAGGATGTACCAAACTGTAGATTTTGCCAATCCTAATATTGCAGCCATTTCTCAGAATGGTTTTTTTTTTCTGTCTTTGCAGCTGAAGAAGCTGCGAAGACAGAAAAAAAAGACACCTACATGGAGAGCTCCTTTAACTGCATGTTCACTGTTCACAGCTAATTCTTCCAAATGCAAGCGCCACACTGCAAATCAACCCCAGGCCTTTTATCTGCTTAATTTATGATGACATAACGAAGGAATTGTTCATACCTGCCCATGAAATAGTCTTTGAGTCAATTGTCCAATTACTTGTGTTCACTTTAAAAAGAGGGTGGCACATGTTAAGGAGCTGAAACTCCTAAACCCTTCATCCAGTTTGAATGTGTATGCCCTCAAATGAAACCCAAGAGTCTACACATTATGCCCATGTCCATTATATAACCATAATTGGAATATGTTTCAGTAAACAGGTAAAACAAAACTTGTGCCAGTGTACAAATATATATGGGCCTAACTGTATCTCTGCACGGTCAGTTGTCGAGTTACCCGATATTAGCTTTATACTATGGATTGTTCTTTCAGCTTGTATTTTCTTAATCCTCCAGGCCAATAATAAATATGATCCTTTATAGTGGATTTGAGACTATGATAAAAAATGTAATGTGATCTTAAAACATACATACTGATCGATAGGGATGTGAACTGATAAGAATTTAGCGACTCTGATTCCATTATCGATATCACTCATCGATTCAATTCCTTTTAGATTCTCTTATCAGTTCTCACTGGGTTCTCACTGGCTCCGCTTTGAAAGTTGCCACCATTGCTAAACAGCATATCAAAGAAATTACATACATGCAAATTAATTGCATGCTGTGTGGTCAAATGTTTGTGCATGATGGAGCTATTTCCCCTCTTTGCTGGGATCAGTGTGGGGGATACTGTTAGGGTTAGGGAATGCAATTTATTACAAATATTACACAAAGCACTTTTGATCACAAAATGATCACATATGATCTGTCTCTTAGTAATTACGTCTGAACAAAAAAACCAAAAGCACAAAGCCAAGATGAAAACCACACAGACCACCACCACCGCCACAGTGATTGTACTTTAGAAACATGCATAGTTAGAAATCAAGGCTTCAGTCTGACTACTCACCCCGTTTATTATCTGTGGAAGTTCTGCGGTCGGCATTCGCTCAGCTTTAACATCACTCTGGGTTCTTTGCTAGCTTAGCGTTAGCTTGCTGTCTGTGCAGGTGCTTGCTAAAGTTCTGTTAGCAGTATAATGCAGTTGTTTCTCTCCTGGATGCAGTCTGCAAATTACCATTGCACTCTCGTCCTTTTGCACAATAAAAATAAAAGTATTGTCCACATCCATCATAGACTGTGGCACTATTGTCCTCCTAAGCCACACAAACTCAACTCAGCTCATTGTGGTGCGAATGTAAGTGAACCGATATGCGTAATTGATAGGCAAGCAGACTAACAATTCAAAGGAATTTGAACATGACATTACAAAAACAGTACAGAATGTGTCATGATTAATGTCACGTTATAAACATAAAACAAGGTCGATGTCTGTATGCAGTGAACAATACAAACTGTATCTGGATAACAGAAAATAACACCTGTCACTTCGTGCCCCACTGATCAGGATTCATTTGTAATGTTGTCATTTAACCCATTTGTCTGGATCAAATAGCAAGATGGAAGCTGTCATGTTTAGTAATAGGTAATACAATACGGGGAATAATCTTTGAGGTATTTTAGAAATGGTCTCATCACGTAGTTTGTCCAGCAGAGTGTGCACTACTCCACTGTTTAAACTTTAAGCACTCACTGAACATTTGACTGTGATTTACAGAAAGTATTCAGAGCTTCACTTGTTCCACATGTTTTCATGTTAAAGCCTTCCAAAATGGACTGAATTCATTTTTCACCTCAAAATTCTCCACACAATACCCAATAATGAATAAGTGAAAAAGTTAGCATAAATTGCAAATTGATTTACTGTTCTCAAACTTCCCCATTTCTGAAACTTTAAAAAAAACTCTATTAATCCTATGAGCTCTAAGTTATTCAATGATAAACAAGTACCTTAAACCAAATCCTATTCCTATCAGAATATTTGTTTTCTGGTTTTTGAAAATTAGTCTTTGAAGTCAAGGGACAAAAAATGAGAATTCAAACAGACACACATCAAAAACTACTTTCATTTTCCCACAAAAAAGTCATTTTATTATTCTAAAGAACCTGCAGGGTTACATTAAGGCCCAACCCTAATCCTGCCATGGGTTAAAGCTCAGAGGACACTATATACTATTTTCTCTGCATCTCTGGACAGAGAAAATTTGAAAATAGTTAGTCTTGAATAGGTACTGAAAACCACATTTCCAAAAGAATGATGTCCCTGAATGGCTAAAACGGCCTTTACAGGTTTATATGTTTTCTTTATTTGGCGGAGGAACAAGTTGTCAAAATACTGGCAACATAATGTTTGAATATTCTGCACTATTTCACAGACAAAGTGTAAAGGAACAGGAGAAGAAAGTGTCATGAGAACAGCAGGCAACTGTGGTATGTGCACACCTTCAACCCATCACCAATAAAAACAACACATTTCCATCCATCCCAATTCTAAAGAAAAAAACTGAATACGTGGTTATCTACCTTTGACTTGAGTTCCCAGTATTCGTCTGTGCCGCATTCCACGTGTCTGAAAGCTGTGAGATAGTCGTAGCTGATGACTGCTGTCTGCAGATGGACAAACAAATGACATGCAAAGTGTCATGAAGAACAAAGTAGACAGACTTGTTTTGTTTTTGTTTTTTTTACTTTTCTGTAACTAGTCAGAAAATGAACAAAAAGAAACATATTTAGGTTTACAGCAACACAATGGAATCAGATATTTTCAACTGCAAAGTGAAAGAATAGTTATTAACCTTCTGAGGTCATCATATGTGCTAACCCTAATCCTAATCCTACCTTGTACTTGTGGTAGGATTACAATTAGAAGGTTCTGAATAACACTAAATGTGATTCGAAACATTCTTGCTTCTGTATATATTATTTCACATGGTTTAACAGTATTATTATATCATAAAAAAGTCCAAAAGCTAAGAAAGACATGTTCACAACTTAGACAATATAAGCATGTGTATTTTGCTGGCGTCAAACTGTCAGTAAAATCCACATAACTGCACAGTTTGGATTAAAAACTGGTACTTAACTCTGCATCTGTCATGTCTGGCAGCTGTTCCAATCATAATCATGATCTGAATGCACTGTTGTGCTGAACATATTTGCTTTTCCAAGATGAATTCTATAGGATTCTGTATAGGCTTATATTATTTGTGCTGTTCCTTTTCTTTTCTTTTCTATCTTTATACACTCACTTATATTATCATTATTCAGAAGTCCATGTGTAATATGGCAAAGTACATTTGACAGGCAATAAGAAAAAGGATGACATTCTTATCATGGATAAAAATGGGCGTACCTTTAATGTATGCAAAGAAAGAGATGACAACACACATTACATTGGCGAAAGGGACTTATATAATCAAAGAGAAAGCAGCAGAAGTTGAAGTGGAAACCTTTGATAAAGCTCCCGATGATCTACTCTCTTATTTCTTGTTCTTTATTTTATACTCTTTAGTTTTGTGTGAATCTGCATGCTCCTTCTGCCTGTTACTTTGCAGTTCCTCAATGAGGAACAATAAAGGATAGACAATACCTGACCCTATAGAACAGAGGTGGAGGAACTCCAGGCCTCAAGGACCGGTGTCCTGCAGGTTTTAGATGTGTCCTTGATCCAACACAGCAGATTTAAATGGCTAAATTACCTCCTCAACATGTCTTGAAGTTCTCCAGAGGCCTGCTAATGAACTGATCATTTGATGCAGGTGTGTTGACCCAGGGTGACATCTCAAACCTGCAGGACACTGGCCCTTGAGACCTGGAGTTCCCCCACCCCTGACCTAAAGGCTTTGCTTGCTCAAAGTGGGAGGAAACATTTTGGGGTCACTATAAATAGATTTGGAAATATGAAAGAATAGAAATGTTAAAGTTATGACATTATGGTCAACATAAAATGTTCTGTGTTGTTGAAATGATGCAGTTTGTAGTGTTTTCCATATGGACATGCTGGTATGACTATTTCTGTATTCTGTTGTAATTTGTTTTCACAGAGTTGGAAGAAGCTCTCAAAAGAAGTCTCCTGGAGTTCTGAGAAAGTTGGTAGTGCTTCTGTAACATGTTGTTCACTAGAATGTTTTGTACAAGGTAACGTGTTCAGAATATAATAAAGAAATAAATATTTGTCCCGTTTTTACTTTATCTGAGTTTGTCATTATTTGTAAGTGGACACCAAACCAGATCGTACTGAACGGTACAGATTTGCAATTTTGTAAGCTTGACACTTGTGAGGAGCCAGAGTGTTTTGACACCTGTGCTATAGATGGCATCGACCACACTGCAAGATGCCTGAGCTGAACATGTGACCCCAGTGCTGTGTCTCCAGTTGCGCTCTGTTCTTTTCCAGTGTATTGTATGTCACAGACTCTCTCCACATGGTGTCATGTGAATCCCGATCTTTCTACGCTGGAATGCTAGATTATTTTTCTTAAGGCAAAAGTTTTTGGGATACTCAGAAGTCAGCAATATAAATTCAAATATTTTTTGTGCTCCAGAAATGTGTTAATTTGGTGCACAGACTTAAGAGTGCACTCAAGTAAAACTCGTATACCCAGCAATTACTTTTCCCAAGGGGCCCACATGAGAAACTGGGACTACAGCAGTACCAGTTTCTCATGTGGGCTCTTGGATAAAACTAACTGCTCATCCCTGCATACACTGATCTGGGTAGCCAATTCCTTTTCATGGATTAACATTGAAAATGTGTGTTCAGATTTATTGTGTTGTACTCAACTGCAATATATGCATGAAAGTTTTCATCCCCTCAGCTGTTACAAGACAAATATCTGATTTCTGGCAAGTCAGATAAAGAGCAAACGCTTTGAGATAATGGACTATGAGGTAAGTCTTGGGTGTTGTGCACTGATACAGTACAAGTTAATTAGCACTGGGCTCCTGGTTGTAGAATTTGGCAGCTCCAGGCTAACTGCAGTGCCAGAGGTGAAGCTGCCTTTGTTGGTGGGGAAACTCATTTAAATGTAAGGAATTTATTACATAGTACACATTTTTTTTATATCTATATTTTAGTACTTGAGTCATTGACAGAAATCACTGTCAGCATTAAAAGATTTTGGTGGTGGATTCAGCAAAGTCTATTAAATAGTTTTGTTGAACAAAAAATAGAGACCGTTATCCTATTACCTTAAATCCTAGCTAGACAAGTATTTCTGGGGACCGGATGGCCGTTCTCGGGGTCCTTCAGGGGGTCCTCGGACCCTACTTTTGAGAGCACAGTTCTGGGCTCCTCGGGAAGCTTCTATGAGGAGTGAGTGAAGGAAGCTGCAGCCCATGTTAGGAAATGTTCTCCCAGGGGCGCTGCAGCAGCAGCCGGAGGAGCTACAGTCAGCTGGGCAGCTCGGAGTTGACCGCACACGGGATTTGTTTTTACTCCGGGACGGATCACCCTTGTGACGGGTATTCATCATCATGGCTCAAGCAAAAATACAGGCGAAGATGAACGAGGCTACCTGTAGCAAGTTCAGCAGGACGCTGTCCATGGCAGATCGCTCGGGGCGGCTGTTGGAAAGTTTGGACCAGCTGGAAATGAGGTAGTTAAGTAACGGGCCTTTATGCTGGGCCACCTATTTAAGCATTGTCGTTTGTGGGATATATGACCGCTCACATCGTCTATAACAAGTTATTATAGCGTTTAAAATGGGCCATAAAAGTAGCTGTAATTTCTTAGTGGTTTTCCGAGAACAGTTAATGATCACACGTTACGCATATGTTTTATAGGTAGATTGCTTTTAATTCGTAGCTCACAGCCTCATAATCATTACTCTCGCAGTTTAAGGATGCTTTTCAGTGGATGGTTATTGTCATGCTTTGTTGTCTCCAACAGAGTGGAGGCTTTACGCGAAGCGGCATCGGCCATGGAGCAGGAAAGGGAGTGCATCCTGGAAATGATTCAGTCTCTACAGAACAGTCAAGAAATGCGTAACATCTGTGCTGGTGAGACGGCTTGCTGACTATCACAGCTTGAACGCAAAAGTCACGCGCTGCTTGATGTCACTGTGAAGATATACCCTTCTAGTATCATTTTGCTGTGTTTTGAATTCCTGTATTTTTGCTCTGATGTCACTGCAACATTGTGATCCGGTGAGGACATGCTTTGAAAGTTAACTTTGCTGTTGGGTGGAGGTGATGTTCGTGAACGCCTGGAGAGTTCCACCCAGTTAGTTGTTTACAGCTCATGGATGTCATTTATACATTAAGCTCCATTTTTAACGAAGGTACTAAAGTAGGCTGAACATGCTCATTGTAAACCATCTGCAGTCTTTTTCCAAAGAAAGTATCCACTTGCTAAGTAGTCATTACAGTGTACAGTATTAGGAAAACGTCTTGAGCCACTCTATATTTCTTTATATATTACCAGTAAAATGGGAAGTAAGTGCAGTGACGTATTAAAACATGTGAAAATAAATGGAAATACAAAATATATATCGCAAAAACAGAATTTGGGCGACTGCCTTTTGTTCTGTTCTCTGTCAAGATGATCCCACCCTGCTTCAGTAATGTTGTGGTTTGGACTCTGGGGAGTCCAGTCCATTACAGATAGTGTTCCACTGTGTTTTTCCTCTGTCTAGCTTTTCATCCATTAGCAGTGTGTTTGGGATCATTGTCATGCTGAAAAATGGAGGCAATCAATGCTTTCCAGATGGTATTGCACTGTGGATCAAAATCTGACGGTACTTTTCTGTGTTCATAATTCATCAATTTTGACAAGATCCCTAATACCACTGACACTTACTGTTGTATCGCTCTCCTGACCTCCTCCATACACATTGATGACAGTTTGAGGCAGAAATTTCAAATTCAGCAGTCTCGATCTTCAGATACTGTTTATCTGCTGTAAATTGTTTTTACACCATCTGTTTTGTCTCTCAGACATTTTTTTAGAAGGCCTTGCAACAGGATGGCCTTGCAGATCTGAATTGTAGATTTGCAAGCCCATCCTGTTGTATTACACTACATAAAATAACTGTGTCCCTGGCTTGTGGTAGACTGAGCACATTCATGAACATGGAAACTTCAGATAGTAAAGACAAGGGCAAGGATTTGAATTTAGATAACTCTTGAGGCAATAGAGCCAACATGCTACCCCTTACAAAACCTAGTTATCTGTGGTAAACATATCTTTTCCCTTAAAGATAAAGTATTTATTCATTTAATTTTTTTCCATGTGTTGTGTCTCTTAGGAGAGAGAGAGGAGTTGACTTTAACTGCAAACCGTTTAATGGGCCGGACGTTGTCTGTGGAAATCTCTGTTGGGACAATCAGAAACCCACAGCAGGAGGAGGCGCTACACAAGGCCACATCTATCATAGATGAAATAGTGAAAAAGCTGCTGGACGACATGGAGGGGAGCAGGCAGAAGCTCCTGGCCCTGCACGCTGCCTGTGTGACTGAAGCACCGGCCATTCCCATCAACCAGAAGTTTCAGGCCATCGTGATTGGCTGTGCTCTGGAGGACCAGAAGAATATAAAGCGGAGGCTGGAGACTCTGTTGAGAAATGTTGAAAATGCTGAAAAGAATATCAAGATTATGGATCATCAAAAACTCGAGAACACAAAAGCAAACGGTAGTCAGTAAGACTCATCACCAAAGCATTAAATGTGCCTTGAACGCTAACTTTCAGAGGGCTGCTACTTGTAGCAAGAAAAGTGAGCAAAAAATATCCAGTTTTACCAAATCAGTGTCATTTTTACATTGATCTACTTAATATTGGTTACTTAATGTTTATACAATGTACACATGTGTTCACATATGCACCTAGTGCAGAAAAAGATGCTGAACAGCAATGAATTAAATAATGCAGTCTCTTTTCGTTTCATTGCCTCACTTTTAAAATTAGGTAGTTGATTTTGTAAGTGCACGCACTACCTCTTTGTGTGAAATCAACACAAGATATATGGATTTGGTTTGTATTTTCACATATCAGTTTCTATTTCAGATCACGTGTCAAAAAACAAAATAAACATGTCGTCGTCTTATGAGTGTCGGGCAGAGACTTCTTTAAATATACGGTACTCTTCAGCGGTCAAGCTCCCAGATGGTTTTCCTTGGACCTTGTTAAAGTTTTGATGACTTTGTGCCGAGGTCAGCATTTCATTATTACTTTTTTGAATTGGTTTCTTTTTAACCATTAATAAGATGAATATTAAATTTATTGACAAGTCATGGTTAAGAATGTTTTGCTATGGGCAGAGGACTTGATATTAGAGATAAATGCTTCCTTGGTCTTGGTCTGTGCTGCTAAATCAAAGTACTCACATGAAATACGGTTGAATTAAATGTGTTGTAGTGTATTCTTTCCTAGCTGGCAACAAATAATGGCACTCTAAGGTCAGACTTGCAAACAAGTACAGTGCAGCACACGGCCAGGGCCTCTGTTTATTTTGGAATGTCCACAGACTTGGTATAGAGGATAATCTGTAGGACAAATTTTAAAATAAAGACTTACAACAATTACTTGTGTTGTGTCATATAGAAAAACGATGTCAGCAAAGCAAAGGGCACACAATGTTTTAGGTAAGTAAAGGTTTCCTTTGTCTAGGAGCCCTACATATTATCACTTGCTCTTCCCCAGCGGATGGCATTTGAGCAAACTCTCATCTATTGTGTGGCATTTGGCATAAGGATATGAAATAATATAGAATATGAGGATCATGAGGTATGAGTTTCTCGTGTCAAAGTACTAAGAGCAAGGCTAAACTTCTACACCCATCTTAGTTGTTTATTAACTTGAAAACATGCCACGGGTACAGACAACCCTATCTTTTATCCAAACTGTCAGAACTTCTAAAATTATCTAACCTTATTCACTCTAAATGTACCCAGTTAAAATAATAATAATGTTCTGGTTAAAGGATTGCACTAGTTAAAGGTACTGTCCTGAAATTATACAATGGACGCTCAAGAAAATTTTTTATTTATATCAGATTGCCACCAAACACTGCCTCGCAAACAAAACAACAGACACACAAGTTGTGTGGCACACTCCAGAGTGTAATACAACAAAACTGCAAGGAGTGTCGTTTTTGTCAGGCTGAAAGCCAACGCATGTTGGTTTGTCTTTCTAAAGGTGTGGAATCTGCTCATGAAGTCATGTGAGAAAAATGAAAATGAAAATTAAGACACAAAGATTACACCTGAGTGACAGCACTTAAGTATGGTTAGTTTTAACTGCTGATTCTTTAAAATTATACGCCATCTTAATGATAAAGTGCAGTGAATCAAGTCAGTCAAAAGACAAAGTAAACACAAACTAGCACAAGCTTGAGAAAAACATTACTTACAAATGTACTGTGAAGGCAATTAAAAAAAAATACAGCAAAAGGATGGATTAAAATGTGTACTGGGAAGAATGTAAACATTGACAAGGCATTGCAATGATTAAACATTCACCGATATGGGAGGGAAAAAAAGGCCTGCATGCATTAGTTATGCCACTTTGCTTTTCTTCGAAACGGCACAGTTTACAAAAAAAAAAAAACTCATGTGAAACTTTTAAATGTGACACAATCTTAGTACCAATGGTGTAACTGTAGAACACATTTTAAGCACCTTTTGGTATTTTCACAATAGAAAAGAATCTGAACACATATCTGAAATCTTTTTTCTTTTAAGAGTAAAGCATGCATGCACATGTATTCCCAGATGACCTATGTATTATAATTCCATTAGATAGCTACAACTGAAACTACTAAGGAAATGTTCATTCAAGACAGGAGATTTAATCTAAGACTTTTCTATATTACTAAATATTTTGTTGTGCTTGGTAAACCTGTGTAACCCAACAATGAGTTCTGAAAAACAGAAGGAAAGGTGAATACATTATACAAATTACAGCTAGCTGTATTGAAAACTAAGGATTAGTTTGAGAGATTGTTTCTGGGAGCATCCTCATTTAGTTAAAAAGAAATATAATTTTCTTGCATAATCAGGCACACATAAGTGCTTCAATAGCAAAACATCGTGTCTTGATGGCCAACTTTTTGTAACACCTTCTGAGAGCATTAGTTTACATCACACCCTAAACTCCACACCACAGGTACAGTAAATACTGAGCAGTGAGTTTTAATTTTTCTTTTCACTTTCTGGCCCCATTACATCTCATTTTTTTTTAACAGTCTGTAGAAAGTTCTGCACAATCCAGGTAAAAAAAAAATGAATAGGAGAATTCTGTACCATCTTTAGTGTACTCTGAATATATATATGCCAAAGCTATACCCAAAAAACCAAAAGAATGTAAACAACTGCAATCAAAAGCATAGTATTTTATTGTAACTGATAATTGATTGTAACTTGAGGTACTATGACTGAAATAAGAGAAATTTTTTATGTAAATCATGTTTTATGTCTAAAATAATTTGGTTAACAAGTGTAAGCAGACAGATGAAGGACTATTTTTGTGTCAGTGGTTATTTATATTTGGTTACATATCTATAAGAGCACATGTTTAACCATAGCTCACAAAGAGAAAATTTGGCACATAAGATCAGTCAACACTATTGTGCTTCGTACAAAAATACTCACGCACAGAGATTTAACGCAGCATTCAATCAGGATGAAGAATATAGTTTGAACCATAATCTGTTTAACAGTTACAAAAATATGGAATAAAATAATCTGCTTATCTTTTGTAATACATGCAAACGTATTGCACAGCTGAAATGTTAAACAGAAGAATCATGTACAGAAGGAAAAGTCTTCACGGAGTGCAACTTTTGCTGTTACATACTTTGATGAGAGTCAGTATGTCAAGTTTCATTAAAACTAAAGAAAAGAAAGAAAAAAAATAAAAAAATAAAAAACTTCAGCCATAAGGGGGAAAATCCACCTGCACCAACAGCTAGAATTATAGTTGCTTTGGGCATCATTAAATTAATAACACAGCAGACTGTAGCTGCAGTTGTTTCTTAAGGCAACCATTAGGAGGATCCAAGTGTGTACAAAGGTTAGGTTTTGTGCCCAGATCGCTGATGAATATCCGAGACCGCAATACACCTATCAACATGGGGCAAGGAAGATGAACATTAGGTTAATAAAGTAATATAGTGTAGTGTAGTGTTTCCCAGTCTATGTGAGCTTTGGTCACTAACTGTGGCTACCTCAACAGCTTACAACAATGACCAATCTAGTCTCAGAAATAACTGTCGGTCAGTAAAATGAAATGATTTTCTCTAGAGGAGGCTGCAGCTTCCAAAGGGATTTTTACTCTTCTTGGTTCTTTGCTTGTTAGGACGCAAAGTGATGATTTCTCTGCCATTGCTGGAGCTCTGGTTGCAGACATTACTACTTGTTGTATTAAAAACACCTTTGGAAAAAGCAGAAAGAATGAATAATTCAAGCCTATTTAAAAGAAACAAAAACAGAACAAAACACTGGAGCTTAAACCGTGGCACGGAAAAAGATTTCTTACCTATTTTATTGCTTGTTGTGTGGACCACCTCTGTCTCCTCCGCTGTTTGCTGTTTGAGTCGCTGTAGATACTTCTCAGCTAAATACTTAAAAACTAAATGAAGAGAATAAGCCGAAATGTTACGACAATAACATTTAGAAACAAGCCATTTTACTTGCATCGGATCACTTGTTCAGATTTTCAGTAACCTACCCTCATTCACATTTAGGTCCTCTTTCACTGAAGCGCGATAAAATCTTAGCTTAAGCCTCTTAGCCAATGCTTCTGCCTCCTCACTGCAGTACAAGTGAAGGAAATATAGCACTTCTTAATTTTCTGATAAATTATACTGGCTTATTTTCAATGGACAGCCAGCACTCTTTTCTTTAACATTCAACTGGTTTTCTGTACCATAGAATCCTTACTTTTTTATAACAGTCTCTTCCAGGAGGTCAATTTTGTTTTGCACAAGAACTGTGGGAATATCTCCAACTTCTGCTTCCACCTTCTCCTTCCAGCTGTCAATAGCCTGAAATGAGTCCCGGTCTGTAGTGGAGAAGACTAGCACACATGCCTGCGCACCTGCAAAGTAAGAACACATACACAAACAGTTCACGTTCCCAAGCTGTTACATCTTGTAAATAAAAGCACAAATTCAGATATGAGCATGTTGCATAATTCATTGTCCGAGAGTAAAAAAAACTGGATGGACTTAAGAATAAGCCCTCTAGGAAATATATATATATATATATATATATATAAAAAATTTTTTAGATTAAAATGTATTTGCAATTATATGTATACTAGTGCATACACTTCGGTTGAAAGCCTTGAAATATGGAAAAAATTAAGACTTCACCCAGGAGGTCAGTAGACAAAAGTTATTTGTTGCAGAGGTGCAATCTTACCGCGGTAGTAGGCCTTAGTGATGGCATCAAACTCCTCCTGCCCAGCGGTGTCCCAAAGCATTAGTCGGACCTCTTCATCATTTACACTAAAATGATGAGAAAAAAAAAAGACTAGTTACTTATTCATTCATCTGTAATATCCTGTTATATCCTACCCAACACATGCTACTCGTTTTTCTATGTTAATAGACAATCACAAAACCTACACTTTTAAGACATTTGGAACAAAACATTTTCTTCACTAAAAAAAGTAATAATAAAAAATGTAAAAAATTCTCATCAAATAACTTTCTCTTTGCAAACTATTTATAACATGGAAAACAATATATTTTATTGTGTTTTTGTGTGTTTTCTTCTAGGGTGGAAAGTTATTTCAATTAACTCTGGAAACAAGAGGGCTCTTGTTCCTCCAGGAGTGTAATTACACACATACATACAGTACACAGTTACTATCTCTAATAACTAACATTATCCCAGAAGTTAAACACAACCTGTAACAAAACAGATTTAATATAAAACCGAGAAGCTTCTTTTGACTGCTCCCTTATTCATAAAGGGTTGCCACAGCAGATGGCTCCACATATTTGATCTGGAAGACTTTTACACCACATACCCTTCCTGATGCAGCCCCAAAGGGATCTGGTCTCCCATCTCGAACCGAGGATCTTTCATGTGTTAACCACTATGCTATGTGTATCGTTTAGTAAAATAAAATATGAAAAAAAAAAACTACATAAAAGAAGGCATCCAATTCAATAGAAAAAAAAATAAAGTAAAATTGAATTTAAAAAATCTGGTTAATTAACCAACATGGATGTCTTTGGACTGTCAGAGGAAACCGGAGTACCTAGAGAACCAAAGCAGTCACAGAAAGGCCCAAGCCAGCCTCTGGATTCAAACCCAGGACCATCTTGCGGTGAGGCCACAATGCTAACCACTGTACTACTGTGCTGTGGTTAATAAAATATTAAATAATAATAATTAATGTTAATTAAATAAAAGCTGAACATAATATAACAAAGTGGCCTTTTTAAGTAAAATGTCTCAAATTCAGTAAAATTCTTTTTTTTTTAAAGAGTAATTTCTGATTAAACCTAAAATGTGGGTGCCAACAGGATTCCACACTGATCAGAATGCACTTACTGAAAATGTATTCAATATTGTAAAACAATTTTATATAGCTGAAGTTGTAGTTAGCCAACAGATCCTCTGTGACTTTGATTATACACTATAACTGATAAATAAAGTGGAACATCTTTCAAATGAATATCTTACAGGATCTGCCTTTCCAGGAAGTCTACTCCAATTGTCTTTTTGTAGTCTTTAGTGAAAATGCCCTTGCAGTAACGCTGGATCATACTGGACTTGCCAACAGCTCCATTGCCGACCACGACCACTTTGATGGCCACTTCCATGTCCTCCTCCAACATGGTGGTGACGTCTGGCTGATTTTCTCAGTTCCACTGTGCCTGTACTGTTTCAGAGCTGTGACGGGAGCACATGTACCAGCTGAAAGTGTAAAATAAAATATTAGATACTACAAAAAAGAAACCCCAAAACAAAACAACAACAAAAAAAGCGCCACACAAACACTGGACAAGGGCAACTCAAATGTGGTTTATATGTGAATCACTCACTTCAGAGACAGTTATCTATTAGTTGAACAAATATGATGAAAACCAACTTTGTTACTGAGTAAGTTACTTATAAATGGTGTTAAAGTGTGGTTGATGATCAACTTTCTGCCCTCTGTTGTAATATTAAATGCTTCTTTTATTTTCAACAAGACTCCTTAAGTAAGAAAAAGTAAGAGTAAGAAAAAACACACTAACAAATAATTTCATCCTGTGTTTTTTTTACCTCCCAATTTCCTGGCTAAACATATGAATTACATACCGGTGGCAAAATGTGACATATTTGCACACTAATAGGTCAAATTAGCAGAGGCGCAACTAACTGCTACTTATTTTTAATGCTGATCAAACTTATTTTCAGTTTGATATGTCAATAGAGTGTGAGAAATATAGTTATCAAAGCCTAAAAAAGTGTTTTACAATGCATCTTTAAAGCCAACAGTCACAACTCAACTTTTATAGGTATAATAATATAATAATCAAATTCGCCAGCACCACAAGCACTTCATTGCACTCTAATACATGGCGTCACTTACACAACGTCTGTAATTAGCTTTTAAACTGTTATGGGTGCACATTTCACTAACTGTTGTGAAGCAAATTTTCAGCTTGACTGGAGGGGTGGTCCACTATGTTTATTGTTCCATTAGTGCAGAAAACTGCAGACTCCGCATAGCAACCGGGTCCCCACAGCTATATATGTGGAGTGGCTGAGTGCTATGCTAAACAACATATTGTGGGAAAGCTGTTCTCAGTGGACACTGACAGCCTACTGCGTGACTGTAGTGTTCAACAGCCTGCCTGAATTTGAGTCACAATATGTATCTGTAATTGAGCCGAATGACACATCAGTTGGGATAACATGAAGGCAAAACACAGCTGAAAATAGAATAGTATGCTATTCCTTTAATGTAAACTTTTGGATTATTTTAAAGGAAATCTTGAGTTTCCATTTTACTTTAGTTGAGAAAAGACCTCCTCTTCCTTTCAAGCCAGCTAGTCCTCTCATATTCAAGTGTGGTCAGTTTTGGATTTGTAGTTTAAATGTGTTTTTTGAGCACAGAAACTGTCAAACTGGGAGGTTCAGAAGCTGGTTATGTATCGTTTGTTTATAACTACAAAGTTCAGAACAACATGATTTAGATTTAGATAAATGATAATCATTCACTTTAATACTGTTTGTAAATGAGATCTGAATAACCGTGCTCTTGCATCAATAACAGTGTGGGGCAATCTTTTAGCACTGTGTCATGTCTTATACCCCACATTTTCTGATAAACGTTTACAAGGTTTTTTCCACAATCCTTTTTGAAATAAATCACAACTCTCCTCGGGTGATCTCAACAGGTCATGTTAGGGCAAGGTCTCACAGAGGTGGTAATGTGGGTGACCCACGTTGGTTTTTTTTATATCTTGGCTCATGTGGTGACTCACGTTATCAATAGTGGGTAAGGATCGCTTCCAAATACTTGTGACGTTCCACTATTTGTTTTTGTTCTTTATAAGAGAAGCAGCATCTTGGATGACAGGTGAAACATCTGCACAAACCTAAAGAAGTCCAGCTGACTTCTTTTTTCAAGCTCTCAAGAAGTGACTGGAAGGTGCAGTCGAACACTTCAAGATAGGTATCAGCTACACATTTAAACACAATATTCTCCGTACCTGCACAGACAACTTTCTTGAGTAAATTCTGGGTTTTCAGGTCATTTTTACCCCATTCATACAGCACAAATGTCATAACACAGAATCTAAAATATACAGGCCTACTGCATTTTTTTAATTTTTTTTTTTTTTACACAACATGGTAACGGGGTATGCTTTGCACTGCTATGCACATAGTACTGAATTCTGCAAAGTATGAAGCAGATAATACACCCCCCCTTGCTAGACAGTGAGTCATCTTCACAGACTCACCGTTACTTACCCAGGCCTCAAGGCGGGGCACCACAATTTTTTAAAGCACAGACTGAATAACACAGATCAAAACGCCATAACGCGCAACTAAGCTATTCAATTCTGTTGAAGACTTTTGCTATGTGTAACACGTTCATAGTCTCTTATGCGAATTAAGTTTGAAGTCAACTTCTCACTCCTGCTCTTTACTCAAATCCCTCGCCTTGGTCAAGATAAGACCTGTTGAATAGCTGAAAGGAGGCTCTCCTTGAAGTACAGAGCAGCTCCTGAGGTAGTGCGTTAAGGCTGGGTGAAATAAACGGTAAAGAAATGATGGGAAAGCATGCCAAAGAAGCGTGCAGTTTCTTACCTGTAAAACGACGCTACAACTCATCCAATGACATTAGGCGAGTTATGCAGTCAGCTAACCCACATCCACATATCTACAACCTCCCGCCGCTCTTCTCCGTAGCAAGAGGAGACGCAAGTGACTCCGGTGCTAAGGCTGCCTAGCTAAGATTAGCCACTTTTCACAGAAAAAAAGACAACCTTCTGCTACGTTCGCTAACGACTTCTTCCCTGTCTAGTGCAAAGACGTTCACTCCTAAACAAAAGATACCGCGTATTGACTGTCAACACCTGAGGTCACTCTCATGACATTTATAGGATGGATATGCATTGCTTCCTATTTCAGTGAGCTACGTTGCGCGTGAGAGCTAACCAGGCAGTTAGCTAGCTCGCTAATGTTTGTTGCTAAGCAGCAGAGCCAAAGAATGCACAAAGCAAGAGAGTCGGCGTGAACGCGCCTCTGTCCTCGGGAGTCTTGGGAACACTTGTAGTTCTCATATGTTAGCTCTAAAAGTCACGACTGTTTAAAAGCTGAATTATTGTCATTATCGCACATATTTTTTTTATCCCACTTTGATATTATTTTATTCACAACTATTATATATGTCTTCTACGTGTGTTTTATGTTTACAGATCACAACAACCAGGAAAAAAGCGTGTGAAAATGACTAACATCTGGATTAAAAAGTGCGTGTTCCTTTCAAGTCTGTGAAGTAAAATGCATGTGACAAAGCAGAAACCCGGAAAGGCAAAGGGTTTTTTTGGTTTTGTTTTGTTTTTTTATAGGTTCCTTTTACTGTATGCATATGAAAATTACCAAAAACGACCATAAGTTGGGTTAGAAAACAATTTGTTTTGTTTATCGAGTTAGCCACAAATAAATTAAAATATCTCTATAATATAACACGACCATTTATTAATTTCTCTAAATACAAAACTTTTGTACGTCAAACCAGAATATTTTGGATTACATACACTGGAAAAATAAATGAGAACTGACTGACCTACTTCACCACAGAAATCACAGAAATAAATGATATTCAATTTAAACCTTTCCAGAAAGTGCTTTACAGAATATATCCTGTGTATAATTTTAAATCAAATATTCTTATGTCATACATGTGGTTTTTCATTCATTCCTGCATACACATCCGTATATCCATATGCAGTGTCTGTGTGAAATGAAGTTTATATGCTAAGGACAATGCCAGTGATCCCTATTTGTGGACATTTGCTGATCTGATAGGTAAAATGTCTGTGGAGTAGTGATATTTCAGTCCCACCAACCTTATCAAACAGGGATTTGGGAAAAGGGTTTCCCACGATTTTTGTTTTAATTTATCTGGGTTTAAGGCTGTTACTAATCGTTTGAAAAACAAAGATTTTCTGTATTTGAAGATAAGGTGAACCCATGTTTTATTTATGCGTTTGTTATGTAGTACACATGCGCCCGTGAGGCGTGAGTTTGTGTCAGATTTGGTTCAAACACCAAAAAAAAAGAAATGGAGACATAGTGTGAAATGACAGTGGCTTGTCTTGGCTCAAGCCAAGTTTGGGTAATATTCTTTTAAAAGAAATTTGAACTGTTTGTTTGAGTTTTCATGGTGGTCACCGTTACTTAGAGAGACGAAGCGGGCTGTGCCGAAAATTAAAACGAGTACACACAACTTCACAAATTTTGCTCTCTTCCGGTGCCGGATATAACGTCATAATTTTACCCGCGTTTGTTGAACAACCCACTTTGTTTGGCGGGACTGCGTTTTTAGGACTCTAAAACCATCAAGTACTCGGTAATTTAGTGACACTATTATATGCTTCTTGTTGTTCCCGAACCGTGAAATAAGTTTCGGGATAAAATACTCGGGCTGTGTTTGAGCTCGGTCTTTTCAACGCAGTTTAAACTCAACTCTGATAGCTAGCAAACGTCGAAGTTGGAGTGTTTCTCACTACCGTTAACTTCTTGCTATGGGCTCTGTTGTTAACATAAGCTAAATAGTCGCTGTTAGCGGCTACATTTAGTCTCGAACGTAAAATTGAGTTTATGAGAACGAAAGTTACTGACTACTGAGCCAATGTAACATAACAAAACATAGCTAGCTTCACCCTGTCACTTCAGTTTGTCTGCAGAGGCTGATTTCTAGCTGTCAGAAACATTTCGACTCTTTTCTTTAATCCGTAGCTGAGGGACTGTGATGGAGTCAAGGAGAAGTTCCGTTTGCTAAGTTTTGCTTTAAGTTATACCGGGTGCCACTTCTGCACTGACTGGTTAAAGGTTAATAGCAGATGCTGTGCAGCAATTCGTTTGTTCTGTTTTTGTATAGCAGCATCCTTTACCGTGTCAAATCAAAGGTCAATGACTTTCTTAATGTTTGTTAGTCATAAGCGTTTAAAAGGTCGCTCGGGTCTTCTTCACAATAGTGTGTTTTATTTATTCAACTCCTAGTAAAGAGAAGATGGTAAAATCAAGCGTTATGCATTTGAAATGGGAACAGCTTATTTAATATTCATGAATTTGTATTGAAGGTCGCTCTGGTCAATGGCTCACTACATCAAATATGGCAGGTTTGGGACCCAGCTTGTTACCAAGTGGTACATTAAAACATACTTGATTTCTCTTACCATCAGGCACTATGCAGTTTGGAGGTAGAAGAAAGAAGATTAGCACTAACCTTCAGTCTGAGCTCTATGGGCAGCACCTGCAGTTTTATGGACAGCCTCCTCTTGAAAACATCTCTCTCTCTGAATTTGAAACATTTGCTGTGGAACGACTGAAGTGTAAGATTTGTCTCATACTACTTATGTGAAATTCAAATGATGAAAATTAATGTAAGCATTGTTTTCTCTGCTCTTGTGAAATACATTTTATTCCGGATATGTGGTTTATAATGTCTGTTTTTAATGCCACTGTAGTGCTGAAGACCGTGGAGAATTTGGGCGTGAGCCATGTCAAGCTTACAGAGCAGTATAGCAACAAACTTGAGAAAGAGCTTAAAGCTCTGAACTTTCCTTACAGACCAGATGCTGTGAGTATGTCTCCCCATTAAGCACCTTTAAACAGTATTAGTGAGTCAGTTATTGCATTATGTTGTCAAAAACTTCAATTAAAGCTTTATCACAAAGAAATTTCTTTTTGCTTTTAATGAAAGCACAGGGTTTGGATTTTGTTAGGGTCCTGTAACATCACACTGCACTCTTCATGGTGCCTGTGATCCCCTTAAAATGACAATGAGATGTATCTAATAAACTGGCATAGCTTTTAGAGTGAGACCAGTGTTTAGCTCGATGTGTATTGACACAGTATTGACTGAAAAAAAAATATACTTTTCATGAACTAAAAGTCATGTTTACATTAGCTGTACACTAACTTCCATTATCTCAGGCTCAGGCTCTCAACATAGGTTCTTAAAATGTTAGCAAATGAGTCACTTTTTCTGCAACACCCAGCAGTGTCTCTCCTTTCCTACAAATAAATTTTATTGCTAAGTCATGCTATTTCATCACTATTGCAAAGAGAATTTGATGGATCCTGCACAAGCTTAACTTCTAGGGCATCAAAGTCAATACTGTGTCAATACACATATGTACATAAAACAAAAACTGTACAACGTGACAAGAAGTAGTGAATGATGATTAAATGATTGACATTTATTTGTCTTTTAAAATACCTAATTGTTTTCTACCCCTTAAGGATGACAAGAAATCTCAGAGTGGACCAACTGAATATGAAAAACGAAGAAAAGACCATATCTCCCACTTCATTCTCAGACTGGCCTACTGCCAAACGTAAGTCTTTAGTCTCCATTTAGGAATACTGAAAGATGGGGTCAGAATATAAGTTGTTCAACTGCAAAAGATAAATGTTTATTTCCATTTGTCTCTCAAAGGGAAGATCTGAGGCGCTGGTTTATACAACAGGAAGTTGATCTTTTCCGCTTCCGTTTTAATGACCTGCACCCAAAACAACAACTGGAATTTCTTCACAAGAATAATCTCCGTTATGACACAGTAAGCTTTCTAAAGAGAATACTTTAAAAAAAACAACAACAAAAAAACCAAAACATATATATATTTATTTATTTTAAATTTAATTCTCACGTGGAGCTGACAGATTAGGCAACACGGTCAGCCCTTGTCCTCCACCTGTTTTCTTCTTTTTATTGTAGTCTGTTATGCCGCGTTCCAGCTGCCTCGGAACTCGAATGTCGGAATGAGTTGGCGCATTTCGAAAACAGGTGTTTTCTGGAAATTTGAGTTGAGGAGGCTTACCACTAAAAATTTCCAACTGGGAACTTGGAATTTCTGATTTCTTGGAATAGTGACTTATTCAGAAACACACCATTAGTCCTTTTTTATATCACCTTCAAACTTTTTTTTTCTTTTTTTTTAACTTGAGCCACAGTGAGTTTCTCAGGGAAAATGATATTCTGCCCTCCCATTATTTCAGCCTGAGAGTTTTTAATTAATTACATAATTTGAAAAAAACAACAAAAAAAAACAGTCATCGGTCCAGTGAAAGCACTTTGGAAAGCTGCGTCTCTTCTGGCTGCCTCCTTGCACCTCAGACCCCATTATTTATTTTTCTACAGCTTTTCTCCTTGTTTCTTGCCTAGAGGTGCAGGATTTTCTCTTAGAACAATCACTACTTTCTCTGCGTTACCTCAAAGTAAATGTGTTTCCTTATATTAAAAAAATTGGGGCGGGGCAGTATGCCGATGGTATGCAAACTGTGGAGAGTCTACGGGACTGTTGGTTCCAAACAACTGTGATTTACTAATGTATGCCTCGTGGTAAGATCAAAATAAATAATAATCATAAATCTGGCAGTAATTTTGAGTGGGAAGAAATTTTTTTTATGTGGAGTAAGAAAGTTTCCACATAGCTATTAATAAATGAGCCTGATTGTCTTGTTGTATGACCAGTTTCGTCCAAACTTTATCTGTAAGGCAGATGGAATCACATTTGACTCTGGAAAACTTTGATACACTAAGGAGTTCATGGTCGACTCCATGGTTCCAAGGTGTCCAGGTCCTGTGGTTGCAAAACAAGCCTAAATCATCAGCTCTCCATCACCAGGCTTGACAGTAGGTCTGAGGTGTTTGTGCTGAAATGCTGTGTTTAGTTTTCACCAAACGTGGTGCTGTACATTAAGGCTAAACATCTCTATGTTGGTCTCCTCTGTCCAAATAACATTGATCCAGAAATCCAGATGCAACTTTGCAAACCTAAGCTGTGCTTTTACATTTATTTTAACATTTAACATGCTAAATGAGGGCTGCAGATTCTGATATATAGCTCTCTGGGTTTTTGCAGTCTCTCACCATTAAATGGTCTTAGCTTGAGGTAATTTGCTGGTTTATCCGCTTTTTGAGAATGTTGTGGCATTGTATTAGCACAATGCCCCAGTTTCAGCATTTTGCTCTGGACTAGCAATCTGCCAAAATTTCTACTTTTATAGAGGCGCTGACGCCAGTTAACACTAAGAGTGGATTTGGTTTTTCATGGGATTTCTTGCAATCCTGTGAAAACTTTCTAATTCACACGACTGTGTTTCTGTACTGACACTGAAATATGAACGTAAATGTTCAGAATAAAAATATGGGAAGGATTTTTCAAGTTTCATATTAGTAAAATGATAGCATTAAGGTGACAAAAGCATAATTGTAGAATAATTTACAAATATGTTTAACAAAAAATGTGATGCAGAAACCCATCTGTGGGTGGATATCAGGTAAGGATGATGTTGGTGTGAGAAAGTATAAGGTAAAATGTAAAAGTGCCTCTTCACCAATATGTGTTTTAGAAAAGATATCCTGGATTTTGTTCCCAAGTCAGGCTCTGGGTATGTAGAGGACATGGGCCTAAATCTATTGTTGTTGTTGTTCGGTTGTATTTTCACTAGGTGGAGCTGTTCGATCATCATAACATCTTCCATCGTCAAAAAGTTGGCCCTATTCACTAAAAGATTTAATGGTGAAGAAATTATATTTCCAATATGTGTGTATTATTTTTTTAATAATAAATCCCAAACATGAATATAACACTATTATAGTGTACTTAGTTTCTGTTTTGCTTTTAGGCTCACAAAAGGAAAGAACTGCAGTAGGTTTGGCTAAAATGGTGGGACTCAAGTGTAAGCAAGAATGCAAAGCGAACTTTCGGGTTTTTTGTTTTGTTTTTTAAATAATGTTTGTTTTCTACAAGCTTATTAACATCATATTAACAGTGACAAAGTTCAGCTTATGCAGCTCCTCACTGGAATCTCACAACTTTTCAGATTAGCAGTGAGGAGAAGATGGAGCTGAAGGATCAACTTATAAACTCCAGCTTTGGCGTCAGTGGAATCACTGTGAAGGAACACGAGTTCTACAAGGTGAGCTACTCATCTCTTTGCATGTAGTGATGGGAGGAATTGAGCTGTCATGCTTCCTTAAGACGTATATATAGTGTAGGTTATAGTTTATATTCACACACACACACAGAGTGAATGTAATTTCCAAGACATCTAGACAGTGGCACTGTTTGGTTGATGTTCTGAATGATTACCATAAATTCCGGACTATAAGCTGCTACTTTTTTCCCACACTTTGAACACTGCGGCCTATACTAAGGTGCGGCTAATGCATGTGTTTTTTTTGTTGTTGTTTTTTTCATGCCGCCAAAAACATTTTGCCTCGTAACAATAGACCAATAAAACTGGTAGGTAGTTCACAGAGGTCCAATGAAATTGTGCGATAAATCAAGCGCACTTTCACAATTAAATTACTGTAAATCAGTCATTTGTACTCACCCTCATCAAAATGGAAAACACTCAAAGAAAAGCCTATGATGCAGCGGCGAGAAATCATTTACCAAAACAGGCCGCATGCAAAGAGCATCTTTAACTCAAGTCTGCCAGTGGATCCTAAATGCGTGGAGCCGTGTCAAAACATCCACCATCACCAACGGGTTTCGAAAGGCTGGACTGCTGCGTGATGAAGAGGACCACGTGCGCTCAAGTGAGCGCGACAACGAAGAGGCTGAAGTGAGTGACGAGATCCTGAGGCTGTTCAATTCGGACACTGAAGAAGAGGACTTTGATGGTTTTATTGTGCAGGAGAAAGATGAAGAAGGCGATTAATGACTTTTCCTGGTAGGCCGCAGTGTATATACAGTATATATTTTTACCGGTCGTTAGGAGATATTGGAATGTTGTTTGTGCACTGTTCAGTAAAAACGCATAAGCAACATAATTTGTGTGTTACCGATACGTA
>VVHJ01065075.1:0-11382 GCA_015107715.1 Tylochromis polylepis
GTGGTGATCTCACACTAACAGTTTTATTACCGGTTTTATCTCATTCTAATCTAAACAACAGCATTTCAGCAAGTTTCCAGCCAGAACTGATTCACTGTTATCTGCCATTCTGCAGGCAAATGTGGGGGAGAGTACACAGCATTCTGTCCCTGAAGGACACGTATCCTACTGCCTTTATCATTCCGGGCCATGTCCTGCGTAATACTACACTATATGATTGTATGACATTTGATTAATATAAAATTAATATAAAGCACAGCATTAAAACATTTCAAGTGATTTAATTCTAACAATATAGACTTCCACAGTATAAGTGGACAATTGCTGATTTATTCTCAGGTTTAATCCTCTGATTGTACTCTTCGTTTGTATAGTAGCAACCGTCGTTATTGATAGATGAGAAGAAGCTGTTGTCTGGATCGATTTCATATTCCAAGTCCTGTGTATTGTGATCCATGTAGTTACATGTTTTCAGTTCCAGTTGATCATATTCTGCAACTGTCTGACTGACGTTGCACACTCATGTATATTTCAATCTCCACAGCACTTCTTATTTATATTCTTATTTATATTTTTATTTATTTTATATTTGTATTTTTTTGAGTGTCCCCTGATCGCATGTCTCGCACGAAGTACCGCAGCAATTTCCTAATGTTGTAAATCTGCTCAACATTTGGCAATGAAACCCTTCTGATCCTTCTGATGCAGCTGTTTCTTCCAGATGTAGCTGAGTTGTTCCTTTCAGTGTGTGTCATAAGTGAGTGTGCGGTTGGTTGTCACCTTGTTTATAGTCCAGATCATGTTGCTCACTGATATTTTTCGAGATCCACCATGTTTTTAATGGTCAGAACTTTCGCTTCCTCTCGTGAGCCATTTAGTTTAATGAATATTTTACAGTTTGTCGTCCAAGTGCTTTTCCCAGCTTCTTAAGCTATCGCGCTTTTTTGGCTGTTTCAGCGTTGTGTTTGGTTAGATGTTCCTTCCTTGTTTCAGCAGCGCTTTCGATTTACAAACCTTAATATAATAGCAGGTTTGTTGCCGTGCCTCCTGGAAGAGGGTGGCATGCTTCGACGTGGTTACAGTCCAGGTCAGTCCCTTTGGACTGCAGGAAAGCGGCCACCTGTTGTTCCGTGGAGCTAACGTCCAGCTCGCCAGGTTCCTCGCTGCTGTCAGCGGTCACCGCCTGAGCGTATGACCGGGGTTTAATACGGAGCCCAGTGACGATAACGTCGTTTATCCTGGAGTATTGTTGCAGGTTCCAGGAGACCCGATGTGAGATTAAAATAGAGCCACTCTGGCTGATTACCTGCCATTTTTTTTTCTTCTAATCTATTTACTCATCCAGTTAAAGTATTCAAAATATTGTTATAGTTCATCATTTTAGACTTTTTGGATGGAGAATTGCGGAAAGCATTTCTGCAGTAATACATCTCAAATAGTGAAGTTGTGTTTCTGAACTTTGGGGTTGAAGAAAATAAAACAAGTGAAACAACATTTTTAGCCTTTTTTATTTCTTATAAGCTAAATGGTTCATGGGTTAATTACAAATCATTTTCAATAATTCTTCTAATATTTTAACTCACTTCCCATTCCCTGTGAACTAGATAAAACTGTTGGTTCTCGTGCTTTTAAGTTACAAAACTAACTTCATTTCTTTAATTTTATGGATCTGCAAGTAAATCATGTGATGATTAACCCATTTATGTCTTCATCAGGTGAGTTATATGAGAGTTTATCAGCAGGCGACAACAGTCAGACCGCACGCCGCTGACCTGTGAATTATAATCTGAGTCAGCCAGGTGGTGTTTGTGACGGAGAGGGATTCATCCAGAAGGTGGAAGCTCAAAGTTTGTGACTGCAGCTCTAAATGATGCTGTTTGTTCCTTTCATCCAACAAAAAAAAGACCTCAAACCTTTGAGTAAAGTCAACTGTTACCGATACCTGGTGCACGTGTTCAGCAGCGCTGAGGCGATCTGACTTCAAATCTCCTTCTAGAAAACTTTTACTGTATCTTTAAAGGTGCATCTGTTTGTCAGCTTTACGCAGCGGTTCTCACAATGGTTCCCACGGTAACTCAAACCAGGTGTGCTGTGAGACTGTGGATCAGTTAGTGCAACACACACACGCACAAAAAGCCATCAGTGCATTTTCATTTGCTGTATCAGTGTTTCGGAGGCGCTCGTTTACCAACGTTTTTCTAAAAAGCTTCTGTGAAAGCAGGAAGCTCAGTTAGGGCAAAAATCATAACTGCAATTATGCTGGTCAGTACTGAGATCCCGATCACTCACAGGCTGTGAAAACTTTCAATACTGAAAGGAAGAAAGAAAGAGACACGTGAAGCGAGCTCAAGCTGCAGGGAGTGCTGGGGAGGGAATATGGAGCGACAAGCATAACAAGACCAAACAGAAAGCTGCGCAGTGATCATCCTGTCGTGGTCATTCAAATAAAAGGTCGATTAGCTTCAGCTCTCAAAGTGAAGTTTCCTGTTTATGTGCAGAAGAGTCCGCCGTTACAACCAAACTGCACGATCCACCATCTTTTACTTTTCTGTTATTGGTCAAACTTCCAAAACATCGTTCAGCTCCCGTCACAGTGCATCGCTCGCCGTCTGCACTTACAAACACACGTGCAAGAACAAAATAAAGATCATCACTGGGCTTTTCCACGAGGACGTGTTCGATTTTAGCAAACGCCCCCTGTGGCTGTTATCGCTGTGAAACAGGGAGTTGATGAGCTGGTTATGGTCATGTATGTTTCTTGTGTAAGAGCTGTTAAAGGTTAAAAATGTTGGGGGGTTTCTGTGGGCCGTGTGCCCTGCTCTTTTCTCTGCCACCCGGACCTGAAACTGAATTTGACACCCCTGTTTCCAGTTTCTGAAACGATGCATGTGTAGCATGTGGCTAAAGTGCAACCTAACGCTAACCTTTCCCTCAGGGGTTGACCAGGTGGATGTCAAGAGGTTAAAAAGGTGCAAAACCAGGTCCACATTCATTTCTGACGCGGTCATTTCTAGTCTGACAACTCAACACTTTTTCTCATGTCTGCACTTAAAGCCAGGCGAGAATCAGCAGTTTGTCTTTGGCTGTGTGAGGAAAATGGAGAAATCCCTCCTCAAATAAACAATAAGAGCTTTTCATAAATAAGCCGTTAATAAAACTGAAGGATTCTGTGAGAACAGAGAGTCAGAGCTCTGGAAGCTGGTCTGCACCACCGACTGATGGGCAGTTGGAGTTTTTACCCTCAGCTGTTGGGACGACTGAAAGCCTCCACGTCTCGTTTCTTCTGAGTGATATTGACATGCTTAATGGAAAACAGGACTTTGCTTGTATTTCTGTTTCTACCACTTTTGCACTTTTTGCTTACTTGGTAAAAATTCCTCCATTTCCTGTAATTATTTGCTGTTGTTGTATTTCTTGTTATAATGGGAATTCTTGCTGTACAACAAATGTCTCAGTGTGATGATAAAAAGAACTTTAAGCCTTGAAACGCACCACTAATATGCAAGACAGGTACAGGATGAACTTGTCAGAATATATCAGAAAAACCCCCAAACGCCCAACGTCTAGAAGAACCGTTGCTGTTCTACACCTCTGGGTTCTCACATGGAGACACGGAGACAACCAAACGCCCACGAAGGCTCAAACCCAGAAGGTTCTCACTGAGAGGCAACCTTACAAACCTCTGTGCAGACACCGAATGAGACACGTCAGATTATTAAAAGAAAATCTCAAATAAACCGTAAAACCTTCAGGTTGAAGACTGAAGTTAATATTTGACCTGCTATCTCGAGCAAAAACGCTCTCCTGACAACTCCACCTGAAAATCTTGGAATAAACGGTGCAAATGTGACCCCGTTGGGAACAGCTGTGCACCTTCTCAGGCCCGGAGGACCAGTAATGAGCTCTGCGGGGGGCGTTTATGGTGACTGTACCTGTAGGGACACAAAACGACTTTCACTGTAGCCGTGTTTCTGTCTCTGAGCGTGCAGCAAATCAACCGGTTCATTAAAATAAAATGAATAAACAACAGTTGTGGTGCCATTTCCGTCTGTAAATTCATTACTCAGCGCCAAACACACATCACTGCCGTTTAAATACGACAGCGACATAAGAAAGTCCGGTGTGAGCACCGAGGACATCAAATACAGGTAACAGGCACTCGGAGTTCTAATGTAGCCACAATCAAAACAGAAATA
Organism: Tylochromis polylepis; assembly: GCA_015107715.1. NCBI lineage: Eukaryota > Metazoa > Chordata > Actinopteri > Cichliformes > Cichlidae > Tylochromis > Tylochromis polylepis. The sequence continues at coordinate 4,197 of VVHJ01065075.1, forward strand.
AGAAAAGAAAAGTGACACGAGGACGGCGGTGTTGTACAGCTAAACCCTCTAACAAGTCCTCGTATCTGCAGGATTCTTTTACGCCTTTCACAACAGAAATCAAATCATTCTTGGAGGAAAAAGTGGCAGAAAGGTCCAACTGACGCACTTCGCGTCTCAGCCGTGTAGTTGGAATATCACAAAGACGTAAATATGACAACCAGCAGCCACCAGCACGGCCCCCAAACGAGCCTCCTGTCACACAAACAAAGACGCTTAATTAATGGAAAGTGGTGGCACGGCTCTGCTCGGCTCGGCTCGGCCGGGAAGGAGCGGGGTTGCATAGGAACAGGGGGAGTGGGGTCTCTGGAGGGCGAAAGTGGCTCAAAACACAGCAGCGCAAGGAGCGCTGCAGGAGGGCGACGCGCTGTGACCGGCCACTGCAAACTGACCTCCGCGTGCGTCATGAAAACCCCGATCTGCGTGGAAATGAGCGCAAACGGAGCTCGGAGCCAGGTGGGCAGATTCAACTAGCTTTCCACCCCAGAAGCGCGAGTGGGTCGTTGTAGCGCGTTTGCAGGGGAGCCAATGAACAACGAGGCTGGGACCTTTGAACGCACCCGAACGCGCTCCGGTCCGATTAATAAAGTTGCTCCGTGAACGCGCTCACGGGGGAAATAAACGGCTGGTACCAGGAGCGCGCCGCGCGGCGTGTCGCAGGTGTTTGGGGAAGGTCAGAGTTCACGCGCTCGGGAACATGCCCGAGCTGTAAGAAGAAAAGGAGATACTCACATGCGAAACTCCTGCGTTTAAACAACACTGCTGCCTTATTTCACACCATCCCCGCCGCGCCGCTCGAACCCCATCCACGCAGGAAAACTCCGCGGAGTGAAATCTCTGAGCTCTTCTTCGCTTCTGTTTTGTTAATCCAGGGAGAGTGAAGATGAAGATGAAGATGAAGCTGAAGCTGAGATGGATGAGCAAGTGTCCCCTGCGCGCCTCCAGCAGCGCAGAGAGGAGCGGACGGTAGCGCTTCAGTCCAGCCGGGGAGGAGAAAGTGCGCACCGGGCTCCCTCACTGCGCCTGCTCCGCTTCCTCCAGCAGCTCCCCAACTTCTTACTCCTCCTGGAGCGGCTTCAGCTCCTCATCTGCTCCCCTTTAATCCCGACAGGAGCCCCGGTCCGAATCACCAAAGCTGATTCAAAAAGCGAAAAAGAATCTTATCCTTTTCAGGTGTGACCGTTAAAAGGCAAAGGAGCGCGCGCTTCCAATAAAGTCCCGCGTGGGCTCCAGCCGCTGGTTCCACTGGTGCTCTGGGTGGACTCTGCGTGGAGGGACAGAGACAAGTTGAGCCGTCACAGCGGAGTGCTGGGCTGCGTTGAGGCGCGTCGGTAGGCTGGCGGGGCTGACCGGCCGGACTCCCGTCATCCCCGCCGCTTGATCGCCCCCAAGCACTGGGAGAGAGAGAGAGTTGGGAACGGGGAGATAGAGAGGGAGTGGATTATCGCGAGGTTACGCCCCAGTTCCCGTTTGTCTCGCTCTGTGGTGGCCGAGGGCACGCGCACCTTTGCTTGCAGAGACACGCGGAAAGTCCGCACACGAGCGTAACAGCTGAGATGTTTGCGGTTTCTCCGCAGCGGGAGGGCCGGCGTGCCGCTGTACAGCCCACAGCATGGACGGAAGTGTGCTGTGTAATTGTAACTGAAATACACGTCGTGTCAAAAATGTTAAACACATCTGAAAATGTCACGATAAAGACTTTTTGTCACGCGCACGTTACAGCTGATATTAATCCTTCAGAACGTGAATACTGACCAGAGCGCGTGAGTGTCACACTTTGACTGTCCTGTGCACAGTGAAAGAAACGAACATGTTTCCTTATCAAATAAAAGTGTGTCTTTGCTGTCCACACACAGTTTCAGTCAGACCCACTTCAGGTTTCATATTTTGCGACCACGTGGTTTGCACGAATACCAACTTTATCAACATTTATCAACAATGTCTACCTTGAACGTCAACACTTCCCAGGAGTCTCGGTGCTGGTGGTCTGGTCGAGTAGTGTTTACATGATGTGTTAGCAGACAGAGGGAGTGTGCGTTTGTGCTCCAGGATCATTTACAGGAACTCTGCTTTGATCTGCATTCATCACTCCAGGACTCTCGTTTATTTAATAAACCCTGGCGTTATTATCGCAGCCTGTCAGTCACCGTGGCGTGTTGATGTCCATCGATCCATTCCTGCACTGCTGGGTCACGGCGGCTGTGGCCTAGGCAGAGACGCCCGGCTCTGCTCCTCCCAGCCATCTCCAAGTTGGAAAGCGAGGACAGGAACATAGATCGATCCATAAATGGACAGTTTCACTGTCACACAGCTCTCTCATCACCACAGTGTTACCGCGCCCTCATTATTGCCTGTGTCACACCGGTCCACCCGAGAATCTCCTGCTCTTTCCTTCACTCGCAAAAAGATCGAACTGCTTCCCAACCTGGACTGGGCAGTCCACTGTTTGTTCACTGAGAGCTATGGCCTCAGACTGGGCGGTGGTCGCTCTCGTTAATGTTGGCTGTCCCTAACCCTTTAAAGGTCATGTCTCAATCAGCAGCATCCTTCACTCCAGCCGTGATCTCATCAATCGCTCACTGCAAAGTTAAGCAAAGCTTAATTCGGCGTCACTAATTCTTATCGCACTACAAGTCGCTGAATTGCGTTAATGTCACAGTCACTGGTCACCTCGTCACTGCGCGTGGATACACTGTAACGCTGCTCTCGGCCACACAAACACAAGCAAACACTTTACACATCACAAGAATCAAAGTCTAAACCCTGCACAGCACACTAAAATCAACGATTTAAAGGCAAACATGAACCGTTTCAAACACACATGCGTGACTACACTTCCCAGAATGCACGAGTTGGTTTGGACTTGGATTGTAAGTTTTTCCTTGTCTGCTGTGAGAGATTGAAGTTGTTTCATTCAATGATCCAACAAGGTTATTACAATGAAGGAAAACTAACAACAGCAACTCAATATTGTCCTTAAGATTACGTTTGTCAGCACAACCAGGCTGAGGAGACTGTAGTTCATCATTTTATTTTATTTAATTGTAATCTCTGCTCCAAACGTCCAAAATGTTTTCCTAAACAAAAACCACTAATAAGGACTAAAACGATCACTGAAGCTTTTGAAAAAGTACATTTAAACTAAATATTTTACAGCAGTAACAACCAAAATAAACTAAGAACGCAAGATGATCTTTTTTAAGCGTATAAATATAATATCTCTTCAACTTAATGTTGGGAATGTCATCGATAATATTTGTAAACAAGTTCTGGAAGTTGATCTGAGCTAACAGGAAAAGAAAGACTGAAAATGTTTCATTTGAGAAAGAAGAGGAAAATTTTAATAATGACAAAAAAATGTAGCATCAGAACAACAATAAACAACAGAAAATAATATAATGATAAATGAATAGAAACTCCAAAGAACATAAACTTTTATCTGAAAAATGAAGATGACTGAGTCACATCATGGCTTCAGGATAACAGCCCGACATTTATTTATTTATTTGGGATTTTGTTTTTCCAGTCCAATAACTCTGAGTCCACTTCTCAGCAGGATCCATTATTTCCCAGCATGCCGCCTCTTAGCAGGAAGCCCACAGTGTGAAGCGTATCAGAGTCTCCCCCTGGTGTGTGTTATCACTTACTGTCATCACAGCAGTTATTAAGAGATCTGAGCTCCTCGCAGGACAGTAACGACGTGTTTTACAGAACATGATGTTTCGCTGGAGATGAAGCTGAACATGAAGTATTGAAAATAAACATCTGCAGCTGTAATGTTAATATAATATCTATAACACCGGGGGGGATTAATCCAGCACCTTTTGTATATTTAGACGATAACTATAGAAGTAATCATATTTTGCAGTTCTTCAGACCGGAAGAAAATAAGAAAATAAAAGATCATCTCAGCTTAACTCTCTGTAAAAGTCACCGAGCATCACTGATCAGTCCTCAGTGCGAGCAGCTTTTAGCTTCTTTTAAATGAACTGGTTTAAGAAACACTCAAAAAGCTCTGAGCAGAGAACCTATCACAGGAGTCCTCTAAGGCTGCAGGTCACAGGTTTGACTCCCACGGCTCCTGACGCCTGACCTGCTGCCGTTTCTTTCAGTTTGTGTTTGATTGGAACCAGGAATAAAAACTTAAAACTGACACATTAACACAAAGTCTGGTTTTCATTGTTTTTTTATGTAGTGAGATGAATGCAGGTGAGGAGCTGTCTCCTGTTTTGCTAAATATTGAACTACAGCGCCCTCTTTGGGTGAAAGGGTAGAGATAAGAAGACCTGCAGCATATTTATGGCGCAGAGTGCAAAGATGCTGGATTAAATAAAGGATGCATGACTTTACTATATACACACATCATAATTTTAATCAGGTTTCAGATCAAAAAAAGTGTCTGTAAGAGTCTTGAAATCGATTTATTTCATGTTCAGTAAGGTGAAGCACAAAAAGATTGAAGGCTTCCTGCAGCAGCAGGACATCTCAGACAGAAAACAAGAGCCTTCATGTCGCCCACACAGACATGCAGACGCTTTGTTTAATTTTCAAAAGTCCAACCCTGTTATAATACAGATGTTTCCGTGCACATGCAGCGTCTGGGCTTGCTTCTCTGCAAACACCGTCCTCATCGGGGGTTCTGACCGGCTCCTGCATGAAATACCAAATGCACAGGACGGATCTCCAGTCTCATAAATGTGGATTCATTCCAACCAGAGCATCAGTCAGACTGAAACAATCACGTCAAAGATCTGAAAAACAGAGATAATACAAAACTGTGCACTGTGCACCTGTACCTGTCGGGTGCAGTAAACTTTTGTGTTATCTTTAAAACGACTGAACCAGAAACCAATTTTCCAGATTATACTGACTCACCTGTTGACTTTATACATCCTCATCATGTCTGAGTCCAGACTCCATCATATGCTATGATGTTTCTTTATGTGAAAATATATCCCATATTTATTATTAAATTTAACCTATACTCACTAAACCAGTGATCGCATTCATCTATGTGTATTTGTCTCCATCTAGTGGACGATTGGATTTACTATAAACCAGTTCACTGCTTTACCTTCAAATACAGGCTCGTACACTGAGGTCAAATGAGATGAAACACAAATTTTCAATTAAAATATTCACGGAAGAAGGAAAAAAACATTTTTAGATTAAAAAAAAACAACAACTCACAATTAGTAACAAATCAATAAATCTTTATCTCCAGTGACCATTGGTTCAGTTTTCAGGGTTAAGGAGGGAAATTCACACAGACTCTTTGAAGTCAATAAGAGATCAATTTTCTTTAATGCCATGAAAGTCCCTGCATGCTGCTGCATGTATGTTATTATTATATGTGTGCACACAGTCTCACAGCCAGCTACACATGCAGACCAGAGCTGGTGCATCTGAAATAAAAAGTCATGCCTTACATTATACTTCAGCACCCCATAAAACTACGTGCACACAACATAATAGAAGGTGCTGTCCCAGAAAGTTCCCAGTAGCTGCTGCACACAGCTCACAACTGGTTTGTGAATTCAAACATAACTGCGTCGTTCCAGAACTGCAGGAAAAATTTCAAGTTGGACAAAAGAAAAACGTCATTTTAGTGCGTGCTCAGGAGCTGGACTCACACTCTCAACAACTGAGCTTACATTTGTGTCTCAGGACAAATTTAAGGTGCACGATAAATGTGTGTTTGAGTATTTTTGTGCATTGATTACTTTTAGATTCATGTCTGGAAAACCTTCTGCTTTTGTATAATGGCCCAATGAAATAGTTATGTTTTGATATTACCGGAAACAGCTGTTCTTCTAAAGATATTTCATATGGGTTTAATTTCATTCAAGTGAAGCAGTGTCACTTTTCACTTTCTGGAAAATTTCGAGTTTTTCTTCTTAATTTGACCTCCAAACCTTATTTATTTGTTTGTTTGTTTTTTATTCACTGGACATAAAACGCCAAGTGCAACTATGAAAAAGTAAGACGAGCCGAGTGTCTGTCCTCAGATATTTGACACTTTATCCATCCAAAGATTTTGACTGTCGCCTTTCTCCCGATGGTGGCTGGGATGGGCTCCAGCCCCCCGAAAAGGATAAGCGGTAGAAAATGGATGGATGGTTTTTTCTTATTTTTAAAATAGTTTGTTTTCTTTTTAACTTTCAGTAGTCAGAATCCGCCATCATACAACTGCGACAATAACTAAATAAAAATGGATGAATGTTTCTTTTTCATTTACATTTACTTTTTCTTATATTTTACTCCGTCAGCTCGTTTGGTTTGTTTCTTTAACCTTCGGGCATGAAGAGGCCGCCGTATAGACTGAAGCGTGTGCGCAGTACTGGAATCAGCTGTAACCGGATGTGAGTGTTTCTGTGACTTCCTGTTAGGCTGAAGGATGCGGGAAAGTGTCCGAGTTTCCTGCAGCTGTGTGTCCGCCATAGACTGCAGGCCCGTCAGACACACACACGCAGTCTGCCCGCTCGTCTCCGCCGCTTTGAGACGCACTTCATCCCGGAGGGTGTGATCTGAACACCGGGGAAGGTGCTGGAGCTTCATCATGGAGCTGGTCCCGGTTTATGGCCTGGAGTCTTCCAAAGGTAACCGAGCCAACGTTAGTCTGCGTCCGGTGTGGTTCAGTTCGGCTCCTTATCTCCTTCGCGGTGCTGCTTTCCTCGGTGTCTCCTCACAGTTTGACCCGAGTTACAGGAAACGAGCAGCCGAAGCACAGCAGCCGTTTTGTGGCTGGACTTAGCTTAGCCTGTTAGCAGAGGCTGAAGGTCAGCGCTGACCGCTGCACAGCACAGGTTACTGTTACTGTGCAGCTCACACACTGATCACCTCTGAGAGGCAGCAGGAGGACATCAGAGCTGCTCACACTCCCACCACATCACTAACACACCCAGCTCACTGCTGCAGGACAGAGGTGTGTGTGTGTGTGTGTGTGTGTGTGTGTGTGTGTGTGTGTGTGTGTGTGTGTGTTTTATTTGTGGACTCTGAAACCTGCTCGGACTAGCTCATGAAACCTTCTGCCATCTGGTTAACGAATATTGCTCTCCCTTCCCGTAGCAAGCCGGGGTTGTACCAGCTGTGAACGTATATATCAGGAATTCTCCTGTACATGAGTCATTATATTAAAACTAAACAA
>VVHJ01065075.1:11402-25508 GCA_015107715.1 Tylochromis polylepis
CACACAATTAACACCTTACAGTAACACGTGTGGATGATGGGAGGGATGGACGTCTGCTGATGGTGGCTCATGTTCAGACCTCAGCACTTCCTGCTTCTGACCCTTGTCTACATCTGCAGACCTACAGTTCTGACACAGGAACTCAAGCTGAGACCACTTTGGACTTAAAAATGAACCTGGTATGTCTCCATAGCTTGTGGCATTCCTCCATAATCCCAGTCAGCAACTTTTTCACTTAGGTGGTCATGATTTTGATATCCTGAGCGAATTTCAGCCGATGATGAATGCAGACGTTAAATTCTGCTCCCGTGCTTCAAGGTTTGTTTTGGAAGTTTCAGTGAAATGCACACTGGGTTTAAGGCCACCAGTTACCCTGATCTTCATGAAGACTCGGGCCTCTCGTCGTTTTTCTAGTCGGGAGTCACTGAGTGACTCGAGTTCATCTACAGTGTTGTCTTTCATCACAGACACTGTGCTTTTTGAAAGTACTGTGGCCTCGGTGTATGTGTTCTGTTGTGATGTGGGAGTTCTTACAGAGCTGCACTGTTACTGGTTAGAAAAGTGATTTATTATCAGAGAGCTGTGTGCGTCTGGGGTCATGCCCTCACCATTTCCTGCACAGACTGAAGAAAATGCCCGTCCTTAGTGTTGCACACCTGTGGTCATGAAGCCATAATTGCTCTGTTGGCATCTTTGTATCACTGAAGAAGACGTTGGTATCAGTTTAACGTCGTTAGCCCAGTGAAATGGCTTTACTTTTCCAAACCTCACCTTAGTGCCTGGACATGTTGTGTTTTCCCTTTTTTTTTCTTTTCCTAAAACAGCCTCTGCTAACTCCCACCGTCTTTGGGTAACATTTATGGTTCTGGATTTTTCCTACGTCTTCAGGACAGGACAGGGCTGGTCCCTGGAGGCCCACCATGATCACTAATGTGTGTGTGTGTGTGTGTGTGTGTGTGTGTGTGTGTGTGTGTGTCATGCATACACACATGTGTTTCAGTTTATTTGATTATTGATATAGAGTTATAGTTGTAAGGTTGGTACATGGTTCATGGCTAACGCTTGCTGCAGCAGCCTCTCGTGCTGCTGTTGACGGTGCAGCTGCCAACATGTCGGTTAATTTGACGCATTTCGTTTTCTCTCTTAGATTTTCAGCTCCACCTTTTTTTTCTTTGTCCATCTGTATCAACCACTTCTTCAACACTAGTCTCTGTTCTACAAGGTGCACCAGTGTACAGGGAAGGTAGGGTGACCGGTTGTGTTAAGAAATTTGATTGGGCAATCCAGTGTCGGTAATAAAAAAGGAAACCAATGGGCTACTGTCAGTGCTTGTAGGGCTGGTGTGCAGCAGGCTTTCAAGCCAGCCTGTAGTGTGTATGACTATGACAAAGGGGACAAAAGGATATCGACCAATCAGCCCACGAGTGCGTCGGCCAACCGGGCAAATGCTGGTGTGCTACATTACCAGTCCAGCCCTGCTTCAGGATGTAAGGAAATGCATGTCGGATGCTAACCGGTGACTCGGGGGGTCTCCCGGTGTTTCAGACCTAAATCAAGGAAAACTAAAAGCAACAAACCAACTCAGAACAAACAGCAAGTTTTTGTTTGTTTGTTTGTTTGTGAAACGTTTTCTCAGAATTTCTTTTTCATTCAGAAAAAACTGAACTTTTTTTCTTGAGTTCATAAAGTTATTAGTGGTTATTCTTAAATAGAGCAGAAATCTGTTATACGAGTATTCAAAGCACTTTAGACAACATGCCTCACACATTAATACAAACACTAGAAGCATCAGGAGCAACTTGGGACTCAGTATTTTGCCCAAGGATACTCTGTCACGCAGACCGGACCAGCCAGGGATCGAACCAGCAACCCTCCAATTAGCAGATGACCTGGTCTACGTCCTGAATTACAGGCAAGAGACTGATAAAGTGAAATAACAATAATCGAGCTGAGAGCACGTCCCTTCTAACTTCTACATTTAACCTAGCTCGTTCGGTGCCTGCTGTTAGTTCAGATTTTCTTTCATTTTTAGACGTCAGCGGTCTGCACTCATTCTTTTCCTCACTTTTAACTTCATGATCAAACCTGTTTGGGTTCATCTGAATGAGTCGTAACTGAATTAAAAGCAGTTTAAAAAAAAATTGATGGTAGCCTAATAAAGATCTGTTTGATCTCAGGAAAAGATGAGTCTGGAAGAGGAGGAGGAGGAGAAGAGGAGTCTGATAGAGAAGAAGAGGAGGAAGAGGAGGACTGTGACAGTGGAGGGGAGGAGCACTGTGAGCCACTGTGTATGGATCCATCAGAGCAGGTAAGAAAAGTTTCACAGTAACATTTTATTGTTGTGACTGTCTGCTGCTGTTGCCCTTCAAAACATATCCCCAAAGCAAAATTCAATAAAGCAAAACAAATCTGAATAAAAATACCTGCGGTAAAAACACCACAGCAAATATATTCAAGTGTCTCGGTGTAGCTTTTGGTTGTGAGGAGAAACCGTTCACCTTGGACTGGTCGCCAGTCTGTCGCAGGGTATCAGATCAGTCTTATCCAGTGAATTCATACAGCTGCAGGAAAAAACTTGTGAACCCTTTGGTGTTATTCAAACATTTCCCTTCATGAACACTGTGAGGAATCAGTCGTTTTTGACCAGGATATCTCCTTCAACATTCTACAATATTAATGCAGGACTTTCTTTCCTCTGCAAAGTACTGCTAAAATTAGAAACATCCCGTGTGATAGCCATCCTGAGAAACTCGTCCACGCACTCATTTCTTCTAGGCCCGACTGTTTCCCAAAATGCCTTCAGTTGATCCCAGATACAGTTATTCGATTGTTGGGTGTAGTAGCCTAATATTGTAGGCTCTTTAGCTTAACATATAAAGAGCCAAGTGTTGTTGTGAATTGTGGAAGAAGAAAAAGATATTTACAAATCCTTAGAAGGAAAAAATATAAAAAGAGGACCCAGTGAAACCAAAGAAAAGAACACAAACCATTTTGTTATTTATTGGCCCGATAGTGTCTGGAAGTGGAAGTGGGGGAAAAAAACACAAACCTCTTGGATCAACAGTAAATTTGAAGGTGGTGGGTGATTGCCCAGATAAAGTTTGGGGATCACCAAATCCTGGTGCAGTGTAAGTCCCATTAACCAGTACTTTGGTTTTAACTAACAAAAGACAGTGTGCTAACGCTTAACGTCTAGCAGACGTTAGCACAGTGATGTGCTACGACTACAACAAATATCACCAAAAAAATGACAGACCTGTTAAAGAGTTCTAACACCAACAGTAGGATGTGGTAATCTCAGATTTAAAACTTAAAGACTTTGTAGTGTAAGTTTACTCCATATCTGCGTTTCACTCACTGCCTGCGTTTTGTTTTTGGTTACTGCAGGAGGAAAAAGACGAAGATGGATCAAAACCTGACTCCTGTCTGGAGGCTGACAAGTCCTTCGCAGCAAAAGGAAGTGGAGATAAATCTCACAGATGTGACGTGTGTGGAAAGACTTTTGCTCGGATCGGTCATTTTAAAACACATCAGCTGATCCACACGGGAGTTAAACAGTTCATATGTGAGCAGTGTGGAAAGTCTTTCACTCGGATGGGTCAGTTAAAAGCACATCAGGTGATCCACACGGGAATTAAACTGTTCAGCTGCGACCTGTGCGAGAAGTCTTTTTATCGAATGGACAACTTAAAAGCTCATCGACTCCTCCACAGTGGGCTGAAACCATACAAGTGTGATGAGTGTGGGAAGAATTTTCCCACCACAAAACATCTCAGAACCCACAAATACATCCACACGGAAGTTAGGCCATTCAGCTGTGATCAGTGTGGAAAGGCTTTTAAATTCATGGGGGAGCTAAAAAGACACCATCTCATCCACACGGGGGTTAAAGCATTCAGCTGTGATCAGTGTGGCAAGGCCTTTACCCGGATGGGTGAATTAAAAGCTCATAAACTGATCCACACTGGAGTCAAACTCTTCAGATGTGACCTGTGTGGAAAGTCTTTTATCCGGTTGGATCACTTAAAAACTCATCAGCTGATCCACACTGGAGTTAAGCTGTTCAGCTGTGACTTGTGTGGGAAGTCTTTTACTCGAATGGACAACTTAAAGACACATCAGCTCACCCACAGCGGACTTAAACCCTACCGGTGTGATCAGTGTGGGAAGGATTTCACATGTAAAGGGAACCTGGTTACCCATCAGCGCACTCACTCTGGAAGTAAACCATACAACTGTGACTTCTGTGGAAAAGCTTTCAGCCTGCAAAAGACTCTAAGAACACACCAACGCATGCACACCGGGGAGGACGTGTACTGCTGTGAGCAGTGTGGGAAACCCTTCGTGCAGTACTCCCACTTAAAAGCCCACGAAATTACCCACACTGGAGATAGGCCACACCGCTGTGACGAGTGTGGGAAAGCCTACAGACGTATTAGTGATCTGAGAGTCCACCAGAGAAACCACACCGGGGAGAGACCGTACAAGTGTGACCAGTGTGAAAAGACGTTTAAGTCTTCGGATGTCCTGAAACGACACCAACAGATCCACGCCAGGGAGAGGCCATTCAAGTGCAGTCAGTGTGAGGTTAGTTTAGTTTCAGTTTGGGAATGTTCAAATGTTCAATGTCATCAGATCTGCTCTGTGTGTCTTTTAAATTGAAACACTAATGTCAGCTGCGAGGTAAACAGTCAACCTGAAATATATCAGATTCTGTGCTGGTCGAATTTCATCAATCCAACTTTGTCCAGTTCTGATGGTCTTTGATCAGTGGGCTTTGATCAGCGGTTGCTGATCAATGATCATGACAATTTGCATATTAATGATCAAGGAACTGACCTCACAGCCCATTGTTCATTCAGTGGTGCTAGTTTCAGTCATTGTGCAAATGTACTGTTTATAAGGTTGGGGAAACCTGCAGTCAGCTGAGACTGAAGAAGTCACTTGGATGAGTGACGAAACGTTTCTCCCACTGAAAACGCTACGTCCAGATGAACAGAATCAACTTTTTGGGGATTTATAGCTATTGCTAATTTCCCACTGTTGTGCCCTGTTGGGCTTACATTCACAATACACAAAGTTACAACATTCAGTTACATAAAACCAAAATACACCATGAATACAACTACAATTAATAAACAATGTTTAAAAAATGTAAAAAGTATAATAATATGATTAATTAAAATGACTACAGCTCTGATTTACCTTTAACCAAACTTTGACCTTCAGTTTAAAGGATTTAATATCGGTAATCAATTTGATTCCAGTTGGAAGTGTGTTCCACAGATGGCAGGCCTTTATGGAAAATGCTGATTGTCCAAATTTAGATCTGCAATATGATATTTTACGTGTGACGTTCACCATACTCCTAGTAATGTGATTACTGTCTTGTCTTTGGCTGTATCTATAAAGACACTCTGGGGCCAGCCTATTTATACATTTAAAAACTAATTTAAGAAAACACAAATGACTGAAAATCTTAAAACAAAGTAAATTATATTTCCTTAAAATGTGACAGTGATGCCACCGAACAGATTTTTTATCCATTACTTCCAAAGTTTGATTATATAAGGCTATCACATGCTGAATTGTACACGGTGCTGCTTGAGTCCAAACTGTCATACAACATCAAAAATGAGAGAATATCATGGAGTGCATACAAAACTGAGCTGCTGAAGTGGGTATGTAATGCCAAATTAACGTGAATGCACGCATTTTAGACTTTGGAACAAAGCTGATGTCAACAGTAGTACCAGCTGCCTCAAACACAGTGCTGGTGTGCACTTCAGAATAATTATTACTGTGAACTGAAACTTACTCAGCTTTAATTTTTGAACGGATCTGGATGCTGGAGTTTTTGGTGCTTTGCTGAAATTAGAGGTTCCCTCCCTTGGTCCAAAAAACACACAATAACATAGTTTGCATATTTCCTTTTCTGAATCGATTATCATTTCCTCTTCACCCTCAAATACAAGCTTCCACAGCCGACTCTGACTTTGCTGTCAGTGAGTTGGAGTAGAGTTTAAGGCAGCAGCACTAGTCACCATTTTCCACGTGTTGTTTTTTTTGTTTTGTTTTGTTTTTTAGTGCTATTTGTAGTTTTTCTTGTGGTTGTGGACTTCTTGCTTTCTTTTCTTCTTCAGCATTTAGGACAGGAGAACACTTGTAGCTGTATGCTGCCCCCTTCAGTTCTGGAAACATTTCCCATCATAAGTATCCGTCACATAAAAAACAATCAACAAACATCAGCATTACATGTCTTAGATGTGACTGAAAACCATAAACTTGTGTGCATCTAGAGATTTGTGTGCCCGCAGTCTTTTTTTTCAGGTATATGAACTGTCACAGTTCAGCTCTGTCCACGTGACGTGTGACGCTTAGAAATGGAGTCTTTTGGCAGAAATGATCTTTATTAATTCCCGGACTTGCGCGGTCTTTGTGTCTTTGTCTCACAAACAGAGTGGTGCAGGTGGACCCAGCGCTGAGCCCTGTCAGCACTACACCATCGTTAAACCGTACCAGTGTGACCAGTGTGGAAAATCCTTCAGCAGCCAAAGAACTCTACAAAGACACCAGCGTATGCACACTGGACACAAACTGAACTACTGCAAAGAATGTGGCAGAGGCTTTCCCACACCGAGTGCATTAAAACGCCATGAAGTCCTCCACAGCGGGGCTAAAAAGCACGTGTGTGACCAGTGTGGGACATCGTTCACGTCTGCCAAAGGCCTGCGACAGCATAAACTAGCCCACGACGAGGAAAGCATTCATATCCAGACGCTGGGAGAAAAGCTTCTCGTCTTCACGTCATCGTACACATCGTGAACACGGCTGCGCTGAAGACGCCTGTGATCACAACGTGGGAAGAGTTTCATAATCACTAATGCACTGTGTTGCTGCGTGCAGCAATACTCACTTCATTATCTTCTCTATGCAAACGTCAGCGTGATCATGCAGAGCAGAAGATCATTTCCACTCATCTGTGAGAACAGAAGACGACACGCAGTGCAGCTGAAATGACAAGAAAACCCTGTTCTGGTTCCCAAAAAACCAGGGATCAGGTTTCACAGAATTCAGATTTCATCTCCTGTGATTTGTTTCAGACAAACAAAACTGCTCTGCGACCTGCTGAAGTCGCTTCTGGAGCGTTTATTTTAAAAAATAAAATAAATTCTGCCTGATATTTTGTAGCCTGCATAGCATATTTGATATTTAATCAGCTTTAATATAAAAGTGGACTTATTATAATTTTTATTTTCTGTCTTATGTATATTCCAGTGTTGGATACTACATATACACGTAATCCCTGTGAGCCAAAGGCTCAGACTTTAAACACCCCAAAAAGTTGATTCTGTTCACCAGGACGTGGCATTTTCAGTGGGAGGAACGTTTCGTCACTTCGTGACTTCTTCAGTCTGAAAACGCTACGTCCAGATGAACAGAATCAACTTCATGGGATTTTCTTACCTGGATGACTGAGCATGCATCAGGACACTTTAAACACACATATTCTGTGTAATGCACAAACGGCCAATCATAAGAAAGGTGACTTAAAGGGGGAGGAGTAAAAGCAGAGGCGAAGCACTACAGGCATAATATGGCACTCAGAGAATTGTGAATAGAAATCTGTGAGAGATTGTTGTGATGCCAAAGAGGCCCAAACAGCCAGACCGGGAAACAATCATGACGTCATGCTGACACGTTCGTAGATTTCAAATCAGAAAGCTGCATTAATGAAAATAATAAACAGCAATAATAAAGCTGGTCAGAGTGACTCGTCGGTTTTTACTTGTCTGAATTCAGATCAAAAATAAATTCTGTAAAACATGGCTGGAGCTTCAGGGCTGATGATGTTTTATGATGAGCTTTCTGTGAGGAAGATTATTCAACTTACTTTCATATTTCCCTTCAAGGAAACTTTAGAAATCCTACAATTTGTGTGCGTTTTATCGGTTTTGCGGCACATCTTTGAACCAATAAGCTTATTTTTTTTACTACAGACACGTGTGTTGGTTGTGTACGGCTTATGTCACCGTCACTTGTGATTGCTGCTAAATGTTTCTACCGTATTTGAGTGTCAGTCGAGTCAATGCGATGCGCTTCACTTTCAGCGTTGGTTTCTCATGTTTTTGTAAGTTTAGATGATATAGCGGGACAGCAGGAGGTGTAAAAGTGTTGTTGCACTATTATAAATTATAGTGATAAGCTCACATTTGTGGTGTTTAAAGAGAAGTTTTAAAACTCAAATCCTGATGATCGACTTCTGCACAGATGCAGAACTGGCTTGTCGCCTTTTTGGCTTTTGAACTGGAGACTTGGAGGGCTGAGGGTTCTTTTAAATATGAAGGAAGTATACAAACCTACAAATAAATGTCATTTCATTACATAAGGTACTAACCTCTCCCAGTCTCCATCGAAAACGAGGAATGCCGGGTTCAGACGACATTGCTATGACCCGATGAGGACGATGTAGGGCGTTTTGCAGGTATTGCGAGTATCACAAAGGATAAAAATCAGTGCTGCACTTGAGAGGCTTCACAGCTCTCCAACAGATGGACTACTTTGTTGGAGTTTATTTTTGCACAGTGATTTCAGTTCAGTGAGGCCGACCTGTGCAGGGCGCTCGTCCAGCTGTTGAGGATTTTTTTTCTCCTGCTCTGCTGCGTGCAGCTGGAAACGCTGTGAAAGTCGACCTTGAAACGGAGCAGGTGGGAAGCGTCCTACACACTGCTTCAGACACTTCAGTAAAGCTTCACTCCTCATCTTAATTATGAGGACACAGCTTCAGCATCTTTAGTTTGAAAAAAAAAGTCACTTTGAACAAAGAATATCATTGATGTTGGCATGTGTTTAAAATATTTACTTACCTCTGCATTGCTGAAACACGCCTACTTATCCTCGTTCTGTAACTTTGATGGGAAAGGTGCTACCTAAAGTTATTACATTAGGGTTCATCTTGAACTCTGGAGGATTGATCAATGGGACACAGCTTCATTCATTTCCCTCAACTTGCATTGCTTCTAGCCTCATGTCTTTCATGTAAAGAGCAAGATTACAGTACACATCATTTTCCCAGAACTTGCTGGTCAATGCATCCTCGATGTCGTGACTCAGAGGTGATAATTCTCGTCTCTGCAGGAGTCAGAGGTCATTATTTGATGAAGTCAGGAGGACCTCATCATCCACCAGAAACAAAAAACTGATCCTGAAACCACTGAAGCGCGCTGCCCCTGCACCTTTGTTCCACAAAGGGCTGAGCCCAGCACCGACTGGGAGTGAGTCTGATTATTTATAGCTGACGGTTCTTAGTCACTGCTATCCTTTTCATTTATTGGCCAATCACCAGTTGAAGTCGCTCAGTGTCCCTGCGTTCCTGCAGCTGCTCCCTGTGTGGATGCCCATTAAGCCTCTAAAGCTGTTTAAACTGGTGACACAGCTGCCATCGTTAGAGATAAAAATATTGTCGTCTGAGCCCGGCATAAATCAGTGGAAACACCGACTAAACCACTAAAGCTGCTGAGGGGTTCATGCATGATTAAGAAGCGGCTCCAGACCTCGCAGTTAGAAGTATTTAGTACATACTCTACCAGTATTTATCAGAGGGTCTTTTATCTCTGCACACAGCTGCTTTTTGATCAAATCCAGCCACAGTACTGTTCTACCGTATCTCACTAGAACATCTGTAAGAGCCACATCGGGCTTTACAGCACCGACTGAGACCGAAGGGAGGGTTCAGCTGTAACATGCCACTGGCCTGTTTATGCATTAGGTTCTGTTTGTAATGGTGTAGCTATCATAAGAACTGTAAATATTAGAGTATTGCTGTACTTTTTGACCCAGAGCAGCAAACACAGTATACCTGAAAGTCTTTTTACGGGGGTTTTCTGTTTGTTTTTTTCTGGACTCAAACTCGTCCAGGTTTGTCATGTACCGCTGATATCCCAAGGTCGGGCTCGGCCCCGCGTCGTCTTCTTGTTGGTCGGTGTTCTCATCTACTGGACAATCTGCAGTGCTGACAAAGGCGCACGAACCTGAAGGAAACTCTCAATGATACTGAGAATGATGAACTGATTTCTGTCGAAAGCTGTTGCTGGACAGACTGATTTAGACTGAAGTATTTTCATCATTCTTCTCCAACTGAAGAAAAATATAAAATAACAAGAATGTGTGATTATTTAGCCTTTAAAGTATTTTCTCTGTTAAATGACTTTATGAGTGTAAATCCTGCTTGAATTTGGAGTGATGCCTTTTTTTTTCTGCAATACACAAAACATGTTTTTTCTGCATTCAAGTAAATGCATATCAATAAAAGACAGAACCATATGAATAAAAAAGGAGTTTGTTTTCAAATTCTTTCCACCTGAGTCTGCGTTCTCTCTGGATCGTCTTCAGTCATTAAAAGCAAAACAGCTGTAACATGGATACAGATCTAAGTAAAAATACCAAGTAAGTTTTTCAGTCCACAAGTTGTAGATTCACAAGGTTTTGAATGTTTATTGTGTAGGTTTGTGCTTTCGTATAGCAAACCCATGGCTCTGATCCATGCAGAATTTTATGGGGTTTTTTTATGTTTGGTCCGCTCTGGCGCAGCTGGCTGCTGGCAGAGCCTGCGGGCACGTCACTGCAGCCCCCTGTGGCTGCTGGGTGACCCCACGTCTGGGGCTCTCCTCAGCTCCTTCAGGAGGGTGGCGCGGTTGCCCCTTCGGTGGTCCTCCTCGGGCTCTCGCGCTCTGGAGGTCCTCTGGATGTCTGGGACCTGGATCTCCATGCCTGCTTCATGTCCTGGGGGGCATGGCTATGGCTCCCCACACCCTCTAGCAGATAGTTACATGGAGAAACATTTTGAATACAAGCGCCCTCACTCACACTATATCTTCCTTGGCTGCTGCCTCAAAGCATTGTCAGTCTTCCGTGCTGCTCAGTAACATTCATTATTTATTATTTACTGTTACTTACACTTATCCAGGTTGTTGCTGTGGTCTCCCTACTGTGTTTCTCTCTTTTTGCTTGTTTTCTTCTTTTTTTCTCTTCCAACGGGTGATCCATTGGATTTTTTAGTGTCTTCTCTCACTGTCCCCCTTCCCGTCTGTTTTTCTTTCTCTCCCTTTCTTTCTCCCTTTCCTATCACCCAGTCATGTCTGTCCAGTTTGTAATAACTTAAAATAAAATAAAGTAAATAAATAATAATAATAAACATCAATCAAGTGGACCAATATGGCAAAGCCATAATGATCCACTTGGAAAAATAAGTCCGTTGGGCATCTTTCTTGGCCTTCAACAATAATTCTGATTGCTAAAGTACCGAATGGGACAGGATTTACGGAACTGGATTTACTGCACAATGCTGAATGTGTCCTTACAGTACAGGTAATAACTCTCTCTGTGTTTCTGTGGTGAAACTATTGGTTCATGTATGAGGACGATACAAAGGTGCACTCATACAGTTCCACACGTGGCAAACTAAAAAGCTGCTGAAACTTTTATGAAATCATAAACTACACAGTGTTGTAATCTTTTAGGATGGAATAGCTTCCAAATTTATTTACTCTTAAAAGGGTAAAAGTTGTCTCTTTCCACTTTAAGAGAGGGGAAGTCACAGGCGCACTCTGGATCTGTGTGACCAGGCTGTCTGAACTCCTGCACGCGACAGGCTCAACGTTGGCATGTAAGCGGTCCTGGGTTCAAATCCCAGATGAGCCCATGCTCCATGGTAAATAGCATACACATTAAAACAACAGAACTTAGTTGCTTTTCAGGTTGTATTTGAACTACATGCAAGTAATCTCTTCTGAGCTATTTAACATGAAAGCAAGTACTACTTCAGTGCTGATTCAAAGGTTGTTGGCTGTTATCTACAATTCACACAGCTATAAGTAAATAACATAACTGCATTCAAATGCAACTTCTCTACTCACACTAACCAGAAACACTGAAAAAGAAATTGGCAGTAATTAAACTATTACTTAAAAAACTTGACCCAGCTATTAATAAGCTGCTAATTATAGACCAATCTCCGACCTTCCTTTTATCTCAAAAATTCTTGAAAGAGTAGTTGTAAAACAGCTACATTTTGAATCATGTCTATCAAATACACTACATATGAACAAAGTGGAGAGTCCTCTTCACAAACTAAGCTTAATTATGGAGTTCCACAGGGTTCCATGCTAAGACCAGTTCTGTTTACATTATACATGCTTACCTTAGGCAGTACCGTTAGAAGGCATAGCATACATTTTCACTGCTATGCAGATGACACCCAACTTTATCTATCCATGACACCAGATAGGTCTTAAAATGTTTGAGCCCTCCCCTCCCCTTTTAGAAGTTAATTTTAGAGCTTAATAAGCTGCAGGAACCCTGTTCAGTATGAGTGGAGAACAGCCAAGTCTCCTCCTCTGATAAACTGCAATCTGTGCCACTGAAAATAATTCATCTGACTCAGACTGTTTCCATTTGTCACTTCAGTCTTTACTCTGAAATAAAGGAAGTGAAATCATGGCTCAAACTATTTGTTATAAGAACATAACTTTATTTACCACACCAGACTGTTTAATAAGACCAATTTTACAGATAATTCATCAAATATAAGTAATGATTTAATACTTGCAGGATTTAATACAATACAAAAAAAAAAAAAAAAAAAAAAAAAAAAAAAAAAAAAAAATAAAAAAAAAAAAAAAAAAAAAAAAAAAAAAAAAAAGCTACAGAACATGTGAACTTCAAAGATACTCAAAATAAACTGAAATGAAAAGCTAAAGTAGAAGTTTGAACGCATTCTAATTAAAAACAGACAGTCGTTCGCTAACTTTAAAATTCTCCAGAAGTTTTTCTAACATGTGCTGCTGTTTTTAACATTTCTTTGCTGCCTTACTGCCATTTCCTCAAGAGGCTTTTCCTTCTGCAGGCCACCACTTTAAATAAGAATGTGTTCTTCACCCAGTTAAATTGACTCAGTGCTCCACTTTGTGGTACAAATTACACCGAAGGAGATTACAGGACCAGGTCAACATTCATTTTTATCCTTTTTTTGGACAAAGTCACAGCAGTTGTTTCATATCCTAATCTTAGCTTTAGTTCATAGTGGAAGGTTTTAAAAAGAACAGGTTTGAAACCATTTAGAGTTTTGGGAGAACTTGATTTGGGAGTAAGGATTACCACAGCACCAGAAGGTTGAAAGATTGTATAGAGTATTAGAGGTTCCTGGAACTTTAGTCACAGCCGTACTTCTCTTCAAGGTGTGTACGTTGGTGATCGTTGCGATTAACTGATTGCGAGAAGCTCCTGTCACAGTGTTTTCATTTGTATGGTTTCTCTCCTGTGTGAACTCGTTTATGCTTTTTAAGGTCACCTGCAGTGATGAAGGATGACCCACACTGGTCACAGAGGTGCTTTTTAAACCCTTTGTGGAAAAGTTCATGTTGTTTTAATTCACTTGGAGTGGGGAAGCCTTTCCCACATTCTTTGCAGTAGTTCATTTTGTTTCCAGTGTGTCTGCGTTGATGTAGTTTTAGGCTTCTTTCCTGGTTGAAAGGTTTTCTACAAAGGTCACAACGAAATGCTTTTCCACCACCACAGCGACGACAGGGTTGAGAACTGGATCCATCTGTGTCGCTCTGCTTCTAAACAAAGACACAAAGACAGTGTAAGTCAGGGAATTCCTTCAACATTTTTATCCTGAATGTTGCCTGAAATAAAGAGCATCTCTGCCAACGTCCAATTACATTTTACTTTTTACATTATAACACTCAGCATACTGGGCTACAAGAACTACAAAACTGCCACCATAATACTACAATAATATTTGTTACTATGGTACTCATTTACTACTGCAGTAACACTAATGTCATACTAAAGTATTACCACGGTAATGCTGCAATACCACCACAATAAAACGAAACCATTATTCTAGATAATACCAAGTTGTGCCAAAGTAGTGTTACAATGTTAATGTAATACTGCATTACTACCACTCTAAATGTGCTATAACTGTTACAAGAATGTAAATGCAGTACCATAATAACACAGTAATACCATTAATTTGTGTACAACAGCAACAAACTATACAAGTATAGTAAGACTACATTCATCAAAATGAAATGGGGAATG
>VVHJ01065076.1:0-10676 GCA_015107715.1 Tylochromis polylepis
TACGACACCAACTGTCTGCCATCTCTAATCCAGTTTTGAGATCCCTTCCCAGACGCCTTAACACCCACTCACATCCTGGGATGTTTGACCTCAGGAAATCACATGATAGGGTGGGGCCAGGTTTCACAATGGGTTCACCCGAAACCTTGGCTGATTGAGACCCACACCCGTTTTCACACCTTGGCTCGTGTGATTAGGTAGAGGATCAACAGGGGGTCTATGACCCTCTTGGGAGACACTCCCATAAGGCTTTAAATCTGGGACTCTCCACCATTTGCTCTTAGAACTGAAGAAGCTTCTCGGATGAGAGGTGAAACGTCTTCAAGAAACTTAAAGAAGTCCAGACGCTTTTCTTTCCAAGCTCCTTAGACTACCATGACCTGGATGACTGAGAACCTTCACAGACATCAAGGAAATATATTTTTTAAGGCAATAGACAATAACAGAATGCCAGTTAGCTTCACTGAGTAATAATCCAGCATTACCAGTGTTGCCTTACAGCAAGAAGGTCTTGGGTTCAAATCCACCATCTGGCCAGGGGCTTTCTGTGTGGAGTTTGCATGTTCTCCTCATGTGTGAGGAGAACATGCATAGTGCAAAGACATGCACCATCCCATAGTGCAAAGACATGCTGTTAGTGAGTTAATTAACTGGAGGTAAGTTAATTGGTGCTTCTAAATTTACCTTAGGTGTGAATGTGAGTGCAAATGATTGTCTGTCTCTGACTGTCTGTTTTAGCCCCGCAAAAAACTTGTGATCTGTCCAGGGTGTACAATGCCTCTCCGCTCATGGCAGCTGGGATGGGCACCAGCCCCCCGTGACCCTGAATTGGATAAGCAGAAAGGAATGGATGGACAAACTGGTGTATAAGAAATGACAAGAAACAAAGTGTGTGATGTTCTCAATTTCCTAAGAGAGAACCTTCAGAAACTTCACATCAGCGAACAAACAAAGTATAGGGCAGCTTCAGTTTGCTTTTTTTTATATGGTTCAAGTTACATTTACAAAATGTAAATAAACATGCTAATTTAATTATTTGTTACTTTTTTCTTAATCTCCTCTGAACATCCTAACTCATGAAATTTCTCTTGTGTTAACAAAATGTAGTTTATTTTCCTAAGCTGGTTTCTACATGAGGACAAGGAGGAGTATAAGACAGTGAAAGCTTGAATGAGGAGCTCTTGTAGAAAAGAGTTTAAAAAAAGAACATAAAGTGTTGGATGCACTTTGGGGTCATTGCATTTGACATCCATCCCTTTGTTGTGAAAGGTTGCACTCTGTAAGACAGGACAAAGTGTAGGATTGGGTACAGATGAACAGAGATAATCTAGAAGCTGTGTGTCAAAGAACAGGTATTCTAAGGATACACAGGTTTCACTTTGATCACGATGAATGTTCAGCTGACGCTGCCTTCCTTGTTGGTCTCCAAGGATGTTGTCAGGTGGGAAGGGGGTATTTGAAGTCTCATAATAGAACTGCAGGGGGGGGTAGTAAGAACAGGACTCCTTTATTGCTGTAAGATCAGTTGTCATTTTGTAGATGAAAACATGACATCTGAACAGTTGGCATAGGCAGCCTCAATATAAATAATATAATGATATAAATTAAAATTTCTGTTTTACAGCGATTTTTTTGTCCACATCAAGGCTGCTACACTGATACTAAGCTAAGGGCCTTAACTTATCTCATTCACTCATTCACCTCACTGAAGACTGAAGATTCTTCAGCTAACCACCCTTATAGTCATATTAGTTTTACACATGCATTTTTTATGAAATACTGACATGTGCTCAATTAAATTTTTCCCATTTGTGAGATCATGCTTTATATGGTCCAATAAGAACATTGTGAGCAGTAATAGCCCAGCACAAATGACATCACATTAAGGACTGGATTGTTCAGTGCTAAAGAGAGATGCAGGGAAAATGGCATAGGGCACATCATAGAAAAAGAAATGTTCCTTAACATTCTCTACCACATCCCTGCTTTAAATCAATACAAAAACCTTGCTTTTTCCCTCCAACCCCAAAATACAACATAATGGCTCTATATAAATATCCCCTTTGGCCAAGAATAATAAAGACCAAGCTCTCCTGGTGATGCTTTGCCATGTTTCTGTATTCTGTCAGCTATATTCCAAATAAGTGTTCATTTTCATAGTGGTTTATGTGGCTCCATTTGCATTAAAATGATATTGGCAGCCATGCCTGGACAGCTGGACACTGCTTTCACCCCCAAATCCCTATTATGCCCTGTTTGGGAGCAATAATACTTTTAGTATTCTTAGAATAATTTTAAGGCAGAATTAGTCAGACTCCCTTAAGCTAGACATATGACACAGCAAACTGTAAATAAGACTAGATGGTTCTTCCTGTCTCACTTGCTGAAGCTCTGAAACAGATATGTGAATACTTAATGTTGTTTTTATTAAGAGATTAGGATCTAAATACTGTCGTTTTTTACTTTTAGCAATTTCCCCTTTACTCACTCTTTCATAAGTAAGCTATTCATTTTAAATGCACCTGTACTCCCAATCAGTCCTGCCCACGCTAAATAAGTCAATTGGGGTCCTTCTTATTTATATTGCAGTGTATCTGGATTCTCACAACACTTGTGAGAGAGAATCATTTTGCCAGGCTTCCCAGATGGTTTAGAATAATCGGTTCAGTGAATACATTTCACCGATATAACTGTGTTTTAGTATTTGAATCTGATTTTTGACTCATCTAATCACATGCTAAGTTGTGATTTTTATTATTTTTTTCCTTTTCTTTTTGAAAAGGCTGTCTACAAGTGCCCTTTATGTGTATTTTTCCTTTCAAAAGGTGCAAAAAGTTAACTGACAACATGGTAATTCAAAGCTTCCAAGATAGTATTTTTTCTTCTTTAACTCTGTCTTTGTCCACCTATTGATCTATCTTATTCTTAATTAACCCATGTTTTACCCTACCAGAAAAAAAACAAACAAATATAATATCTGTCAAATTACATTTCAAATTAAGTATATGCATAAGTTCAGTAAGGAAGACCTGTAATCATTTATCTGCCTACTTCCCCTGGGTGTTTGGCTGCTAGTCAGCTCTTTACATCTCTTCCACTTTCCCACGCTGTCAAACCCAATGCGGACATCATTACTTTAGTCCAATCATGTCCTTGCCCACCTTCTTCAAACCAATCAGCCTCCACTCTGCCTGCTTTAAATCTCAGTGCTTTTCTTTCAGTCTCCCTTTAAGACTGATTCGTACAACCCACCTCCTCCCTATTTCCATCTATCACCATTATTTAGACTCTGGGGGGTCCTGTCCTAAATCTTATCATCACTGGGATTCTGTTCTGCTGTAATGGGTGATCGGAGTCTAATCTATATTAATTAATTTCCATATCACAATAAAATTATGTTCACTTCCAAATGATCTCTCCTTATGGACATATCACTATATTTAAAACAGTTCAATATGCAGTTATTCTACAGTAGCTTTGTTGTTGCTTCCAATAGCCCAGCTGACTTTAAGTCACGCCACAAAGTCTTTTCTATTCTATTTTATTCTGTTTAGTCTGTTCCTGTTTAATTTTGTAATCTTAGTCTGTTAACACTTGTGTCAGTTCTTTTGTGATTGTGTCCTTCATGTTTGCTTCCAATTAGTCATCAGTCTGCTCAGTGTATATGTATATCCCTGCACTGCACTTGTTCTTGAGATTGTCCTGTTGTATTTGTTCTTTGGACTTCTAGTGTTCCTTGTACTGCCTGGATTTCTTAGTGTATTTTTGTAATCCTGGTGATTAAGTCTTGGTTTCCTCATGTCCTAGTGATATTGTGGAGACTTTTCTGATTTTTCCTTTTGCCTACCCTTCCTGGATTAATTTGCTTCTATTGCCTACTTTCATGTGTATGAGGCAACTTGTTTTTTGCTTAAAAATCTGAATTTGTGGATTTTTATTCTGCCCTCTGGTATCCTACATTTAGGTCCCATCTTCTGAGATTGTACGATAACAATCCTAACAGCCAGGGACCCAGTGGATACTAGAATTTCCTCGGAGGAATTTCAGGGAGTAATGTCAGTTCATTTCAGCTCCTTTGTCATGAAATGTTCAATGAAAATTAAGCTCTAAGCCTTTGATTCTCTGAAGGTCAAGCCTTTGTCAAAACCCAGTATTCTGAGGCTTCTGTCATTAATTACTTTTTGTCTGGGATTGATGAACTGAGGAAATCCATGGTGGCCACCCTGAATTCCTTGTCTAGCCCTGAAGCTAGAGCTAGCCTGCCACCAACCGCTTGCTCCTGTGTAAGCTAACCACCAGTCTGTTAGCAACTGGCTTGCTAGTCTGCTGCTCACCTCCTTGTCTATTATGCAGCAGGAAAAATGTCACATTTGTTTCTGCAACTACATTTTCAGTGATACTCTATACTGAATACCAAAAATGGAATGTTATTATGGATGTCGATTACCTTATTTACAGTTAATGTGAGTGTAATATGAGTAGTGGATAGTTACTGATATAGTAATGGAATTCAAGGAGAAGTTCTAGCCTTTGGAGATGGAGTATACTACATAAATTTTGCAAAAGGGATAGTTAGGGGCTCTTTCATCTATGCCCACTTGGAGTTTGAATCAATTTATCTTCCTAATGTCACATTCACAACGTTTTGTTTCTACAGAGTGCACATGAATCAACTGCAAAATCATTATAAGTATTTTTGTACCTTGATAGATAGTGGTTAAGGTATAATTTAAAATATAGGGTGTGTGTCAGTGGTTTTCCCTTTTAAATAATATCTTAAAAAACCCTCTCACCATATTGACAGTGTGGGTGAGTGTACACTCCACTTTGGGAGTGTCATTATGTTGACATTGATCAAGAGCTTCATTAGAAGTGTTGAATGGCTTCCATATCTGAAAAAGCCTGCGTACTATGTTGATCCATCCACTGAACTGCTGATTAAATATGTCAGGCTATAAAGCAAAGCCGTTTCTCCATAATTCCCCACAGACACCAGAAGTAATTAAATGGAACTGTCTAGGGGAGAAAACATGTTTTTGTCTTTTTTCACAGTCAAAGAATAGTTTGTGCCATCAAGTCTAATTATTATCTAACTTGGCTTATAGTGCAAATTAGTTAATAATCTACTGAAATTAGGTAAAGAACTTAAAAATAAATGAAAATGACATGGCTGGAGTCCAGTACACTTTAATTAACAAGTGCTTGTACCTGCAAAAGATATCCGGCCTCAAGCGAGTGAGTGAGAGTCTGCATAGGCAGGCAGCTTAATTGTGATCAAGTGACCTTCTCATATGGACTAACAAAATTGATGTTTTGGAACATATTCCCTGGTTGTCGGCTTCTTTTATACCCAGGAGAGGTGTCATAATGGTAGGTTGATTCAGGTAATTCTTGTGATTCATCTTAATCATTAAAAGTCTTTATGCATAAGTGTTCATTTGCTTTGGGAAGTGTAAATGATGATGGAATCAGGATCTAAATACTATGAAATATTATTGAATTGTCCCCAGGAAAAACACTAGTCTGGGAGAGGAGGTCTGTGAAGATATGCAGGGCAAGACTGTTAGGAATAGACTTCTAGAATCCTTCTCCATCATTCTGACAAAATATTATGTCAGTCTCAAAGAAACTTTGTCAGTTTGGTAGACATGAATTATTCACTAACACAGTAACTTTATTTTGATGCATGAGTAAAATTGTGTGAGTTATAGTATTTGCAGGTTATTCATAATGCTGTGCTGAATTTATGCACTGTTCAAAGAAAATAATATTTAGTGTTGGGAATTTAAAAAACAAGTAGCTAAAGCAATTTAGAAAAACTGTAAATGTGGTTTATAACATTCCTACTTATTGAATGCTACTTGATCTAAGATATGAGAAACTTCCTATTTATTTTTGAACCTTGAGTTTCCCCTGACAAAAAAAAATTACAAGTCAAGCTGTCTGCACTCTATATAAATGCAATTTATAAAATGTGAATTTGGTCAGTCTTTTCAACACACTGCTATATTTTGCAAACTCTACACAGTGAAATATCCAGTGCTGGGTCACCACTGAGTAATAAATTCAACACTAAGAAAGTGTTATGTGTCTAGACGAAAATGAGAACTGTCATCTCTAACAATTATACAATTATGTTGACAGTCCTGTTGAATAAAGGCATCTCATATTTGAATTCTACACACACCAATCAGTTCCATAACTTTTGACCCAGGAAGTTGTGAAAACATTACAGGATACATTAAATGTGATTAAATACTGAGAGCCTCACTGCTCTTTAAAATGCTGACCAAGACTTCAGTAATTCAGCCAAATTGTAATGTTTAAAAAAAAATAAAAAATGAAAAGCCCACTGATTCAGGTGTTTCTTTACCAGTGTTTTTCCAATGTTTATATGTGTTTTATATTTTACATTTTTGAAGAATTTGTGCTTTGCTTCATGCCTCATTCATCACATTTGTCTGAGTGTCCCAAGTTCCAGCAGCTATCATTCCTGCAAACTAAATCTCCAAACATCAGTGTAAGAGGCAGCGTTACTGAACTGCAATATTGCCAACTTTGTTACTGTCATCAAGATTTAGTAGATAAATAGAATTGACTAAAGTCATTGTATAATATATATATACTGGAAGTGCTGGGTATACAGTCAGAAAGACTGCAGCAGTCCAGGAGTTGGGTTAACTGTCTTTAATTAAGTTCCACAGAAGAACTCATCCAAGTGACTGAAGAAGTCACTTGGATGAGTGACGAAACGTTTCTCCCACTGAAAACGCTACATCCAGATGAACAGAATCAACTTTTTGGGAACCACAGAAGAATTGTTTACATCAGAGCTTGCCAGGTTTAATCCAAATGCAGTGCAACTATACATTAACTTATTGTTGTAGAGGATACAGCATATGTGACTATGAGCATGGTTTTCTGGAAATAGAAACAGGCAATTCTATAATTATAGTCACAGATAACTAAGAAAACAATCACAACACATCATCTACTCAACACAGCAATATCTCACAATGTCCACAAGGGGTCACTGTAGACCATAAATTGGCTAAATAGCACATGTCTTATAAGTTGCTAATAGTAAGGCAAGAACATGGCAAGCTAGCAACAGTTAAACTAAACAATAAACAATAGGAAAATCCTTTAAACGCTGGATGTAATCATCGCGGGAGATTATGACCACTGCTATTAACTTAGTACTAAATAACCCTACCAACATAGTATCAAAGTACTGAGGCATAACTTTAACATGCACAAACAATTATAACAATTATCATGCCAGTTAACCTGCCAAAGGAATAACACTTACAGGTTTATTAATGCACAACTTAATCACACGTTACAACTCCAATGCTCTGCAGCAGCTCCTTTAGTCTCTCACTCTCATGTGCTGAGCACATGACCACTGATGCACTTAGTTCCTTTGGGTGCACTTGATTCTTGCCTCTAGACATCCCGAGGCCAAGTCAGAGCAGGAAATTTGAACAGCCGCCCCCAAATTCCCTAAGTGAATTTGCAATAACACAAATGTCCCTGCTGGATAATAGACAACCTTTCAGCCCTCTGGCATTTTTGGAAGGGTGATGAGTTTAGTCACAGGGTGAATATATTTAGCCCCTTTTATATCAACCTCAGCTGTGCGTATCTTACCATCATCGCTGGGGATTACTTTAGTTACCTGCCCAACTGGCCAAAGTGCCCTTGGTAGCTTCGGGTCAATCACCATGACTACTTGATCTACATTGAGATCTGGGGTACAGATGCGCCATTTTTGACAAAGCTGAAGATTAGGTAGGTAGTTGCGAGTAAACTGAACCCAGAAATGATCAGCAAGCACTTGGCTGTTTCTCCAGCGGCGGTGTCCCAGTAGGTCACTATTGCTGTACACTACTTGTGGTAAGGATGCGTCTCTCCGCCTCATAAGCAGAAGGTTAGGAGTAATGGGATCAGGGTCCGCAATGTCTGATGTTGCATAACCAAGGGGTTTCGAGTTAAGTATACCCTCCACTTCTACAAGCATAGTCATCAGCACTTCTTCGGGGACAGCTTGGTCTTCAGGACAACACGCAGGGATGCTTTGACCGACTTAATTTCCCTCTCCCATGTACCACCAAAAATGCGGAGCAAGTGGTGGATTGAATTTGAAGTCAATGCTCTGTTCAGCGAGCTGTTGCTTCAAAACTGGTTCCATTGCAGCAAAATCTTCTTTGAGTTCTCTCTCTCCTCCTCTAAAGTTGAATTTCAAAGGGGTTTCCTCTCCTTGCCACAAAGCGTCAAAGAGCAAGCAAGAATGACTCTGTGTTCATGCTGCACAAGAGGTCTAGATGTATGCACCTGGTGGTCAGACATTTAAAGATAATACCCCACCTTTTCTCATGCCTTCAACCTATTTTTATGGTGTACGGCCAAAGCAGTCAACTCCAGTAGACCAGTATGGTGGTTTAGTGATGCGTACTCGCGCAGCCAGTAGGTCTGCCATCTGGGGAGTGACCGGTTTGCTGAGCCACTTGCAACATTCTACACAGCTGCGTTGATGTCTCTTGATAATCTGTCGTCCATGAAGTATCCAGCAGGTCCTCCTTATCTCTGCAAATATATGATCGAGACCTGCATGTAGCAGACGGTTATCATAGTCCTGCACTAACAGCTTTGTGACAAGGTGGTCTGGAACGAGAACTATAGGATGCCCTCCATATGCTGTAGCAGTAGCTGCAGTAGCTGCCCTCCGTAGCTGCCCTCCAACCCTGATCAACCCTACAGAATGGTCAAACTCAGGTGAAAGCGACAGCAAGCGACTGTTAGGGCTGATGGTTTTACCTGACTGCAATCCAGTCAACTCTGCCGGGAAACTATCCCTTTTCTTCAGGAGGGCAATTTCTGCTTCCCTACGACTGGAGGCAGTCATGGGTGGAGCGGCCGCCCTGTGGAGGGTGTGATATGTGGCATGTACCAGCTCAGCCCATGATTTGAACTGGGTCAGATCTGGCATCAGCGTGCTGCTTGTGGAGATATTGCCACAGATGATGGTGTCACGGAGCTCTTCTGCCTGCAAAGAGCTCACTGTGGGGTGCGTAGGCCAGCTAGCGGTAGGCTGATGGAAGAATGCTGGGCCATCCGTCCAGCGGTTTGGCTTAGTTAAATCTTTCAAGGATTTCCCACGTGTGATGTCATCGGCAGAGTTCTCTTCAGAGGGAACATATCTCCAGCTATCAGATCCAACAAGCTCTTGAATCTCTGCTATTTGGGTTCCCACAAACACTTTATATTGCTGGGATTCAGACTGGATCCAGTGAAGGACAGTGGTAGAATCAGTCCACAGGGTAGTTGTCTGTAGTGGCAGGGTTAACTTGGTCTGCAGAACCTTGGCTAACTGTGCTCCTGCTAGGGCAGTGCAAAGTTCTAGGTGAGGTATCGAAAGTTGCCTTTTGGGTGACACATGAGATCGGGTCATCACAAATGCCACTTGAACTCCATTGCTGTCAGTCTCTACTCTCAAGTATGCAACAGCACCACAGGCTCTCTCTGAGGCATCACAGAAGATGTGTAGGTTCACGGGGCTCCCAGCTAAGACACCAGGAGTATAACACCTTGTCAAGCTGAGGTTTGGTAAGTATGGCAGCTCACTTTCCCATGCTACCCATACAGACAGGAGCTCATCAGCAACTGGCTCATCCCAATCCCTTTCTTTCTTCCAGAGTGCCTGAACCAGAACCTTGGCTCGTGTTGTAAATGGTATGATATAACCTAGTGGGTCATATTGGCTTGCCAGTACTCGGTAAACGTACCTCAGGGTTAGTTCAGTACGTGGAATGGCACAGTGCTTGTATCCCAGTGTGTCAGAACTGAAACACTACAGGAGACCAAGGGAACTCTTGTGGATCAGTCTTGCTAGCGGCTAGCCATAATTCACACCCAGTTGAGTTGGCTTCAGCTGGTAGGTGAGAAATAACCTCAGGTGCGTTGCTAGCCCACTGCCTGTAGAGACTGTAAGCAGTTATCCACATAAAACGCATGAAGCATGGTACCTTTTCATTGTTTTCGCTGTGATTCTTTACATGGCACTGCAGAGCATATGTAGCACAGCATGGGCTACATGTGGTCCCGAAAGGAAGGATACACCACTCATACACATCTGGGCTGCGCTCCTTCTCCCCATCTCACCACAAGAAGCATAGCAGTGGTTGGTCCTCAGGCAGAAGACGCACCTGAACATGCCACGAATATCTCCACTGATAGCTACAGCATACTCTCTAAATCTCAACAGCACGCCAAGCAGTGTTGACCCAAGGACCGGTCCAGGAAGCAGGATTTTGTTAAGGGAAGCTTGCTTGTAGTTAAAGGAGCAGTTGAAGATGACTCTGGGCTTATTGTTGTGGTACACAATGTGGTGCGGGATAAACCATGATTCCACAGAGCTGCTCGCCTCCTTCATGCTGATCTTTACTACATAACCAGCTTTCTCCAACTTGTGGATTTCCTCATTGTAGACAGCAGCCTGATCTGGATTGTTACCCAAATGGTGCTCTGTCACTCTGAGGAGCGCCATCACTGCTGTGGGAGGTGCACGAAGAATCGGTGCATTCTGTCTTCGTAACAGTGGAGTAGCATAGCGAGCCACTCCATCAACTGTGACCCGGACAGTCCCTTGCTCTAGTTGTTCTATGGCTGCTTTA
>VVHJ01065078.1:0-12676 GCA_015107715.1 Tylochromis polylepis
TAGCTTCACTAGCTCTTGATGGAGTCTGGTTGTGGCCTGGTGGCTGATGATGGAGCCTGGTTGTGGCCTGGTGGCTGATGGTGGAGCCTGGCTGTGGCCTGGTGGCTGATGATGGAGCCTGGTTGTGGCCTGGTGGCTGATGATGGAGCCTGGCTGTGGCCTGGTGGCTGATGGTGGAGCCTGGCTGTGGCCTGGTGGCTGATGATGGAGCCTGGTTGTGTCCTGGTGGCTGATGGTGGAGCCTGGCTGTGTCCTGGTGGCTGATGGTGGAGCCTGGTGGCTGATGGTGGAGCCTGGTTGTGGCCTGCTGGCTGATGGTGGAGCCTGGTTGTGGCCTGGTGGCTGATGGTGGAGCCTGGTTGTGGCCTGCTGGCTGATGGTGGAGCCTGGTTGTGGCCTGCTGGCTGATGGTGGATCCCGGTTGTGGCCTGGTGGCAGTCACACTGAGAGGAGAGCGTGATAAGATGTTGCAGTTTTGGAGCTTTTTTCCAAAACCTCAGTACGCCTCAGTTTTCTAATAGGTTTCACAAGAAGACGCCCATCTGAGAGCCTGAGAACCCGGTCTGTCTCAACATGAATAATTAGTGCTGGGCTGAGGATGGGCTTGTGAGCTGAAGCAGAGCAGGTCAGAGTGGTGAGTGTGCACGGAGAACCGGGTGGATTGCAGGCTTTTCCAAGCAACAGGCGAAGCCTAGCTGAACTGAGCAGTGACTCCAGAGACGTCTGGTGTCTCCTTTAGCTCGCTCTTCACGTGTCCTGCAGGTTTTAGATATCACCCTGGGTCAACACACCTGAATCAAACGATTAGTTCATTACCAGGCCTCTGGAGAACTTCAAGACATGTTGAGGAGGTCGTTTAGCAATTTGAATCAGCTCTGTTGGATCAAGGACACATCTAAAACATATACACATTATATAGTTCAAAAGTTATTCTAAAAGTTGAGATAGGTGTCGTTTGTGTTGGAATTCTAACAATTTGTGAAATTTGTGTCATAGAAATGGAAGCACTGTATTTGACCATATGCCCTGTTCACCTAAAACTAACACAAGCGATGGTAAGTGTTAGTTGTGTCTGTGTTTAGACACAGACACAAAAGTTTTTTAAATAACTATTATTTAAATAACTTTTATTTTTTTTAAAAAATCCCCAACCCCCCAAAATTCTATTATAAATATAGAACAGTTGTGTATGGGATGTAGTGTATGGCATGTTGCCATAACTTTGTAGATCACTGGAGTGATCCAGTGAGAAATTTAAGTCATTTACAGACATTTTCAGGCTAGTGAAATATGTGATTTGGTTTCTTTTATGACCTTTTAGCAGTATTTATTGTACTTAAATTGCATTTACTGGTGTTTTGCTAAAAATCCAATTACTGTTAAAATTAAAATAGTAATTTAATATTTATAATTTATAATAGAATATAATAGAAATATCCTTTATTGTCCCTTACTGGGGAAATTCAGGTGTTCCAGCAGCAAAGTGACAGACAGCTGGAGCATGGAGATTCACACAAAAGTAAAGAATATAAAATTTAAAAAACAGAAATAAGAGACTGTGCAGGGCAAATTTACAACATAAAAAAATACTGTACAGTTATTAAAAATAGCACACTCAGATTCAAAGAAATGTGCAACTG
The DNA here is from genome assembly GCA_015107715.1 of Tylochromis polylepis. Lineage (NCBI taxonomy): Eukaryota > Metazoa > Chordata > Actinopteri > Cichliformes > Cichlidae > Tylochromis > Tylochromis polylepis. The sequence continues at coordinate 1,641 of VVHJ01065078.1, forward strand.
AGTAGGGTAATTTTTTAAAAGATGTACATATGTATATATGTGCTTAAAAAACTGACAGACTATTTACAGAAAATGGAAAAACTGTGCAAATAACAGCAGAGACGTAAACAACTTATTGTGTTTGTTGTGAGGAGTGATGGTTATAAAGTCTAACAGCTGCTGGGAGGAAGGACCTGCGATAAAGCTCCTTTGTGCACCTAGGATTTATTTAGTTTTGACTGTATTACACATAAGAAAAAAAGGGCCCTGTGGCAAACTGGAGTCCAGGTCTTACCCTTCCTCTTTCCATGTATTTCCATGATTTTCCATGTATTTCAACGAGCGCTCTTTAAAGGGATAAGCACATATAAGACAATAAAAGTAGGAAATTAGCCTCTAAACTGGCATTTTTCAATACCTCATATCAACACTAACCACTGAAAATGAACCAGGGGCTTTCACTGGGGCAATTTCAAATTCCCCAAATGTGAATATGTTTATGTTCCAGTGAACCATGTCATCAGATAAGTCAAACACTCAAATAAACAGTCAAGCAGAAAAAAATACCTTAACCTTACATAGAAAGGCCTGAGACAGTAAACTCAACCCATGCCCTTTTTCATGGCTCAGTACTAAAAAGATCAAATAATGTAATAAGTGGGTCAAATGAATTATCAAAACAGCTCAAGGTTTCATCATGTCCATGTCCCAGGGGAAGATGATTAGTCCTAATGTCCTTACTGCCCTTTTGTGTGAGTTAAAATTGTCCTTGTTCCCCATTGCCTGCTGTGATCACTTCAGAGCTCTGTTTCAATTAGTATTCTTTCATACTTCTGGAAAGGCTGCACACTGTAATCATTAAACATGCTTTTTTGTCTTTCTTTTTATTATCATGTCAGAACCTCTTGAAACTGTTGTTTCTACATTGCAAATGAATGTATATTAAAAAATAAGAATTTTTACTAAAAACAGTGTTATCGTACATAAGTTGTTAAAATAATTGACTCCACTGCACAGTTAGCAATGAAAGTTTTTAAAAAAAATCAAATGTTCAGCGATTATTATGTTAAATGCAACTCCACTTAACAACTTGTAAACATCTAAGTCACACACACCTCCCAGGAGTATTATTAAGAAACAGTCCCCATTAGCAAATAAAACAGTATATCATTTTAGACTAGAGGTTTACTATTTGTCCAGGGATTAATTAAAATGTGAGACAGTTAATAACACATCAATTAATCAAACTTCTAGGGGGCTCATTAAAAATATGTTTTGACAAAGTAATCAGGCATTTGGCTGATGTAATTCTGCCTAGTTAAAGTGGTTCCAGTTACATAATAGTTTTATCACAGCTCTGAAATGATATTTTAATATTTTAAGAGCTGAAATTATTAAGCTGAATAAAAATATATTTTATTATTTCTGTAGCTGTACTTTATGGTCTAAGGTATTATTATGTTAATGCAACATTTATGTTATTAAACAAATTAAACAGAAGATCAGTTGGGAGAAATACTTCTAAAGTATTATTTGTAGTACTATATACCAACATATCTTTACGTTGATAATAGACTTTATTGTTCACCATTTGTAAAATTCAAACAACATATGGTAGAATTCATATTTTTGAAACCTAAAACACCTTTGAAAAGCAAAGGTGTAATAACAAGCCATGTTTGAATATTTGGTACCATCATCTGATTAAAAGGCACTGGCTATCATAAAGTCCCATATACACAATGGTGCATGTAAAAACAGGAAAAAACAGACTGTTTTGTTTCAGAAGAGAGTTTTCTTTTCTTTTTTTTTTTACCTAAAACATTTTAGTTTATTCCTTATGATTCCTACATTTAGGCTGTAATTTACCGATGGTTATTTTAACAGCAATGCCCTTAACATTAGTTTATTTAGCTCTATTAAGTAAAAACTTCTAGTACTTTATTTGGATACTGAATACAAACTTAACAAAAAGACTTTTAAAAAAAAAATTACTGTGACTTCAGTGCATCTTTTATTGTTATTCTGTCTTTGTAAATCCATTGATAATCCCAGAAGTGTACGTGTCATGGGGTGACGTATACACGTCCTGGTCATGGTGACTTTAATAAAGCAAGAGAAGCACAATAGTTGTGAGCATTTTAGGCAACATTACATTTGAAAAGTAGCATGTTGCAAAACCTTTGATTTCTGTAAATATTGACTTGACTTTAACAATAATGTAAAAATATTTCACTAACAATGTTTAGTAATGTAAATTTACAGTTTTCTTTTTTTTTTAAACTTCTTAAGTTTAAAATGGAAAACCAGTCCTTTGAATTTAGTTCTGAGTTAACCCTTGATCCATTTGTTATCCCACCTGGAGGAAAGTATCCTATATTTTTTCTTGGCATCTCCATTTATATTTTTGGAATTTGCTGCAACCTGACCTTGTTGGCTTTAATCATATTGAACAGAAACCTTCACAAACCCATGTATTTCATCCTATTTAGTCTTCCATTCAATGATCTCATAGGATTATCTGCAATGTTACCAAAAGTACTTTCAGATATTGTTACAGAGACACACAAAACACACCATCTTCTCTGTGTTTTACAGGCATTCCTGCTCCACATGTATGGTGGTGGTATTTTGTTTATTCTTGCAGCAATGTCCTTTGACCGTTATGTTGCTATTTGCATGCCCTTACGCTATAGCTCTGTCATGACACCAAGAGTTATTAGTCTTATCATTGCACTAGTTTGGGGCCTTGACTTTGTCTTGATTGTATCACTGTTCTCTTTGCAGACAAGACTTCCCAGGTGCAAATATGTTGTTATGAATGTGTTTTGTGATAACCCATCTCTCCTGAAGCTGACGTGTGGAAACACAACAGTCAATAATATTATAGGACTGTTTAACACTGCTGTCATACAAGCTGTAAGCCTATCCATTCAGGGGTATTCCTATGTTAAAATTCTCATCACATGTGTGGTTACAAGGAAATCAGAAACAAAGGCAAAAGCTGTCAACACGTGTGTTGCACAGTTAGTTATACTGGTGATGTTTGAGGTTATGGGAACATTCACGATTTTATCTCACAGGTTCAAAAATGTCTCAGTTGACTTGCAAAAGATAGTGGGCATGCTAATATTTATTGTACCTCCACTTCTGAATCCAATCGTATATGGGTTGTATACAAATGAAATACGAAGCACTCTCCTGAGAGTCTTAAAAAAATAGAATATCTATCTGAATCTTTGTTTATTGTTAATCAAATCATCAAATTCTTCTGTTTTGAGCTGCAATAATGATTAAGAAACTGTGTCATCTGATTAGCACTTTGAAAACTGTATCAGCTACACATGAAGGAGCAATGTAAAATAATGACACGCACCTGAACAGAAACATAAGCATTCTGGATCATTGTGGAAAAATCTGCAGTTTTTTCATGTATTGCAGAAAATATTATTGTGGATTTTTAGGGATTTTTTTTTGTCTGACATTTTTGCTAATGTAGTTTGACTCAAAAACACTTATAGGAGGCAAGGATTCTTAAAATATAGAGATAAACTGGAGAGTTTTCAGCCTGAGTTCGTGTGCTTCCGGTGGCCACGCTCTGGCGTCTCACTTGTATCTCATCCATGAGCGATCAGCAGGAGGGTTCTTTAGGCCAGCACTGCCTCCCACTCATCTCCAGTTCATCCTGCTACCTCTCGGTGATAACTAGGCCTCCCTTATGTTTAGCTTCATGCCAGTTTTCTTCATGTGTAACTTTGGTTCTATGTGCTTCAGCTCCTGGTCGCAGTCTCCCAGATCCACCCCCTGTCCCGGTTCCTATTCCAGCACTGGTCCTGCTTGCTTTCCTCACCTGCAAATTGCTCTCAGCGAGGATCCATTACTCACCTCACTTACCTGCCTGCCCTCCTACCCATTGTGCCTCTCCTGGACCCCTCTGAAGATTCTGGAAAACTGACTTTCCACCGTTTTCATTGCTCTCGCCCCGCTCTGGACACTCCCATGGGTACCCTCCCTGAAGTGTCTCAATCTTGGCCTACAAGTAAGCAAAACTCCCTTCAGTCATTACAAACCTCCACCTTTCCTGTATCACCTTACCAGTCCAGTAATCTCCCTCTCCTCTGTTTCAGAGTTCTTGCCAGTGACTCTTCATGATAATCTGCTCTCTGCTGGTGTCTCCTCATGTGTATTCATGTTTAGCCAGATTCCACTCTTGCTGTGTAAATAAAGTCTTGTGAAAAGTTAAGCTGGTTTTTGAATCTGCTTTTGGGTCCGCATCTTGCTTGAACCTCTGGTTCATGACTTTTTATAAATATATAAACTTGAAATTGTTAGTCACATAACAAAATACATAAAAGAGCACAGTTTGAATACATGCATAAAATAAATTATAATAGGTAAGTAGCACTTTTACTTTTAAATTGTATATAATGTAATGTAACTGTCCGTGACTGCTAAGCATCAGCACATAGATGCCTTTAACTGTCAAACAGCTTGCCATGAAGCCTCTCTCTGTAGCCTGCTGTGCTGACTCCCTAACCCCATCACCTTAACCTTATTCAGATCTCTATGCAGAATTTGTAGGAGAGGGATATTACTTTTGGTTGTGTAATTTTTTTTAATTTTCATTTATAATCTGATTGTAGTCCGAGTTTTACTGACCAATCCCATTTTAAAATGCTTTGGTGTCGTACAAGTAAACAGTCTGTGCCGAAAACAGTGGAGGCCATGCCTTTACCTAAATGCAATCTCAAAAATGTCATCTCTTTCTAACATATTAAACAACCATTTGTAAAAAAGGACCATCAGGTAAAATTCCTCAGAGTAGGTCAGCAGACAGACAGATTGGTTCCCAGATTGCCTTTATGTTAAACCCTGTTGGAGTGGTGGGAGATAAAGAGCACAATTCTTACATAGTTATTCAGTAATCTTTCATTTTTAAGGATTCAAGTCAACCAAAAAACACTTGTAAAGTATTTAAATCCCCATGTTAAGATAAGACCTGACATAGTGTATCGGAATATAGCGTAGACTGACTTCTACAAGTTATATAACTAAAACATATATAATCACAAGGCATATTAGTCACTATCAAGTATACTGAGGTTGTGCACTGCACCCACTGGTATTCTGCAGCCGTCTAAACCTTTGCAGTAGAGAAAAGCAGATATGGATACAGCCTAGGAAGTGACATAGATTGAGAAGCACAGTTCATAAATAAAAGTGAAGAAAAGTCAGGGGCCCAGGCAGTAGGAATTACAGAGATGAGGAGGGATAGGAAACAATGCAGAAGACTATGGCCCTGCACAGGATGCATCACCAGCAGATCAAGGAAGTCGCTGATATCAATAAATCCTCTCCACAGCTACAAGGGGCCGGTGTAGAAGACAACACAGAGATTGTTTGCGGTCTTATGGCAGAAAAGGCCCTAATTATTGGAGAAATAGAGGCATGCAGAGACAGTACAGGTTGTGCAAAGATAGCCAGCTCATAGTTTCAGGGTGTTAGTTGAGATGTCTTGGGGAAGACCAAAATACTGGGATAGGAAAAGAGACATCTGTGCCTAGTATGGCTCAAGTCCCAACATGCACCAACAAAAGGTGGTTGAGAACAGCAGAGCTAAAAACCTGGGACTTCAAATTCCAGGTTACCAAGACATGCAGCATAAGATGTCGGTCCTAAAAGTCAATCTAAGCTCATACAAGCTTGAACATGTATATATAAGAGTTGACATTTGAAATAATTCTTTAATTTACATATTTGGCAACCCCTCCTTTTGTTTTAATATCAAAGGAGGGTAACGTGCAGAAATGACAAAATGCTGCATGCCGAAATTAATAATTAGGTATACTCCAGGGACTTTCTGAATAAAAGTAAAACTTACATGTCTACTTGTATTTAAGGACTTCATGCAAAATGCTCCAACAGCTAGCCTCATGGGGCATCTTTGGCTTATATAAAGAACAACATTATCATCATTGGTAATTACAGCACTGTAAGGATGAAGTTACGGTGATGCAAGGCTTCAGGAAGGCAACCACAGGTACAACTATCTGTGTGTCATAATCAAATTGAAATTGCTTGTTAATTTCAGATAATTTCTTTTAACTGAAGAAATTTGATACAGATTTTGACAAACAGAGGAACATATTGTTTTCCATAGGAAAGGAAACAATTTAAAGATTGCATAATTATGTATACTAATTCATCTTCAAGGAGCCTTCTAACACTGCAAACACTGGGCTTATCTAGCACAGATATCTATCCAGCATTTGTATTTGGAACACTTACCTATTTAGTTATTATGTTTTCCAATTTGTTGGTATTAACAGTCATTGCCATGAATAAAAAACTACACAAGCCCATGTTTATCCTGCTGTTCAACTTGCCCATTAGTGACATAGTGGGTGCAACGGCTTTTTTTCCTCATCTCATTTTTAGCATTGTGACAGAGAACAGACTGATTTCCCACCATGCATGTATTATTCAGGCTTTTCTGATTCATGTTTATGGTACAGGAAATTTGCTCATCTTGAGTGTCATGGCATATGACAGATATATTGCTATATGTTTTCCACTGAGGTATACAACCATTATGAATTCACATAATTTAATAAAAATGATTGTTATAACATGGTTCATAAATTTGTCAATGATGTTTACTTTGTTTATTCTGCTTGCACGTTTCAAAACATGCAGGACAAACATTGTAGATTTTTACTGTAACAATCAGTCATTAGTGAAATTAATCTGTGATGACACCAGTGTGAACAACTACTATGGATTAGCAACTATATTCGTGCTTATGGGAGGCCCGTTGTCACTAATTGTGTACACATATGCACAGATCTTGCATACATGTGTCATTACTAATCATACAGATGCCCGGCGAAAAGCCATTCAGACATGTGGTACACATTTAATTGTTTTCTTAAGCTTACAAATCAACACTGTCTTTGCATTGATTTCTCACCGCATCGAGAGCTCGTCCCCTGTTCTGAGAAGAGCATTTGGTGTGTCTGTTCTAATTTTTCCCCCTTTTCTGGATCCTATTATATACGGACTGAAAACTAAAGAACTAAAGCAATGCATAGTAATGTTCCTAAAACGAAATGTGAATTTAACAAACTAGCCACTTTTCCAATTGAATGCGCTGTTTACAAATGTCTTTTTTTTATTTTACAGAGCAGGTAAACTTCTGTTTTAATTGATAAACTGATTAAATCTTGATTGCTTTTTATCAAATTATTCTAATTATCATTTAACTGATATAATTTAGTCCTTTCAATACTAACAGTTTCTTCTGAGAAATCTTTTCTTGATCTCCTCTGAGTTGTTGTTTTTGTTCTCTTTTTTTGTAACTCAAAGACCACTAATGAATCTAAAGAATAATCTTTATGCAAATAATAATAAAAAATAAATAAATTACAAGATTAGCACGTGCAGTTACTTTAGCATAATTTAGAATTGTGAATTTCTGCTCATGTTCATTACAATTATTGTAACCTACGGGCCTAGTGACTATTGTGAAACTAATCTAATCAGTGTATATTACAAATAAGTAAATGCATTTAGTAAAATGTAAATCAAATATTTTGTTCAGTTTTTTTTTTACTAATTCTTATGAAATTTATATGAGTAACATGTTTATAGGTGTATTTATGTATTCATGTTTTCATTTTTATTGTTATGTTTGTGTCAGAATAAAAAACTCATCTCCTGAAATTTCATTGTTGATTATTTCATGTGATAATGTGATAAATGGACAAGATATAAGGAAAAAGAATTGAAGTTGGTTTCATGTTTTTTTTTTTTAGCCCCTGTGATTTTTATTGACAGTACAATAAAAACAAGCTTATTATCAAAATGCCACTGTGGTTGATTTGATTCTAAAGTAGAGTCACTGGGAACTGTTAAATATCAACACTTCACTGAGTTCTTTTGATTCCTCAGAGGCATCCGATGGAAGACCAAACACTGCTCAGTAGGCCATTTCACATTTTATTCTCTTATACAATACTTCTAGAAGGGAGATGCGTCCTGCATGACACGTTGCCGCGGATCTCAAAATGGTGATCAGGCCCTAACAGTTTTATTACCGGCTATCCCATTCTAGTCTAAATAACAGCATTTCAGTAAGTTTCCACTAAGAGATGGTTCCCTGTTATCTACTGTTCTGCAGGCAAGTGTGGGGGCGAGTCTACAGCATTCTGCCACTGAAGGACACACATTCTAATGCCTTTATTATTCAGGGCTGTGTCCACTTAATACTACACTATATGATTATATGACATTTTGATTAATATAAGATTAATATAAGGCACAGCATTAAAGCACTTCAGGTAACTTAATTCTAACAGAACCCTGAAAACATGACCTCATTTTAGTTTACCACAGTATAGCTACTGAAAGTACTTCCTTTAAATGCCGAGTTAGAGTTTATTTCTTGTCTCCAGAGTGCATGTTTGTAAACTTTGGTAATTTCTTTATTAAACGGGAATACAGAACAGCTGCAGCAGTCATGAGTAGTTAAATACAAAGAAAGAAGAAGAAAAAAAAAGTGCCATGATTTTGTAATGACTCATCACCTAAAATTTTAAATGTATGTAAATGTTATAACTTAAGAAAACCACATTTTAGAAAAGACAGCTTTAATGGCATAATATTTGCCAGCATGTTAAAAATAAAATAGAGAATGCCAGAATTCTCTTGTGCCACTACATCCAGTATGACGCACAGTCTCATGTCCCCAACAGAAAATATCTCACATATGATGACATAGCTTGTTAACAGAGTTTGGTATTTAGGTCATTACTGAGTTTGTTAATTTGTGTTTCACCCAGAATATAGATTTCTGTTTATACACTTTGTGTTACTCAAAACAACACAAACACACTGCCTTTTCTGTACCAGCAATATTGTCAAAGGCGCCTGGAGCCCAGTATGTGGGCTCCCAAGCACAGACACCAAACAGAAACAGCAATAACATTTACAAGTTTATGTAAACATAAAGTTAGCAATGACAAGGCGTGGGCACAGAGGACTGGCTTAACCTGAGAAACACAGACCACAGGATGAATGTGGATGAAAGCAGGGAGTTTCAGCTTACTGTAACTGCTGCAGGACTGATGATGGCTTCGATCTCATATGGTCAGATGTAACATGGAGCAAGCTCATGGGAGAGGGATTTCAGTGGAATGTCTTTAGCAGTGAGCCATACCTTTTGCCCAGGCTCACACCTGGGAGCAGGTGTCCTTAGGCGGTCTGCATAGCAGCGTTGATGATTGATCAATCTGAGTAGCCTTAGTCCGAGTCCAGAGGCGTCAACATAGTTGCAGATGGTGTGGAGAGAGAAGGTGAGCCTTGGCTATCAGAAACAGAGGTGGTTAGTGTCACGAGCTGAGACCCACACAATTGCACACACCGGTTGGTTGCCATTATAAAGTGACTTTTATTTAACAGTGTTACACCACACTCAGATGTCCCCTCCACTGGCGTCCGTTGCACTCGCTCTCATGCTTCCTCCTCTCGATTCCCCTCCGCTCTCCTCTTTTTCACTGTTCCATGAGAGAAAACACACACAAGCCATTAGCCCCTGACAGCTGTCACCTGCGCGGCTCCGCCCCGCGAGCTCACTGCCTCACTCCTCCCTTGCAGCCGCGCCAGGGACCACACCCTGCCACACATCCCCACCGCCTGACTGAGGCTGGGGCCCTATCCGGCCGAACCTACTCCCCCCCCGCGAGCGGGAGAGGAAATCAGCCACAGCCATCTGTGCCCCCGGCCCATGGACCACCTTGAAGGAAAAAGGCTGCAAAGCCAGATACCACCGCGTGATCTGGGCGTTGGCATCCTTCATGTGGTGGAGCCACTGCAACGGGGCATGGTCCGAGCAGAGAGTGAATGAGCGTCCCAGGAGGTAATAGCGAAGGGAGCTGACCGCCCACCGGCTGGCCAGACACTCTTTTTCAACAGTGCTGTAGCGCTGCTCACGCTCCAACAGTTTCCTGCTGATGTATAAGATGGGCCGGTCGACCCCCCCTTACCTGCTGGGACAAAACGGCCCCCAGCCCTCTGTTCGAGGCGTCGGTCTGCAACACAAATGGGAGAGAGAAGTCAGGTGAGTGCAGCAGCGGCTCCCCACAGAGAGCTTTCTTTACCTGCACAAACGCCGCCTGGCACGGCTCCGTCCACTGGACCAGATCCAGGGCACCCTTTCGGGTGAGATCGGTCAAGGGGCTGGTCAGGCCCCTTGTCAGGTCAGGCAACCCGGGCACGAACCGGCGGTAGTACCCGGCCAGCCCCAGGAACCGCCTCACCTCTTTCTTCGTCTTGGGCCGCGGACAGGCCGCGACCGCCGCCGTCTTCTCCGCCTGAGGTCGCACCCGGCCGCCGTCTTCTCCGCCTGAGGTCGCACCCGGCCGCCACCCAAGTGGTACCCCAGATACTGTACCTCCCTCCATCCAACCGCACACTTCGCCGGGTTGGCCGTGAGCCCCGCCTGCCTCAAGGACTCCAGGACCGCGGCCACCTGCCGCACGTGCTCCTCCCAGGAGCCGCTGTGGATGATGACATGATCCAGGTACGCGGCAGCGTACGCGGCGTGCGGCCGCAGCACCCGGTCCATGAGGTGTTGGAATGTGGCCGGGGCTCCAAACAAGCCGAACGGAAGCGTTACGAATTGGTACAACCCGTAAGGAGTGGAGAACGCCATTTTCTCCTTGGACTCTGCAGATAGGGGAATCTGCCAGTAGCCCTTGGTTAAATCCAGCGTCGTGTAAAAACGGGCCGTGCCCAGCCGGTCCAGGAGCTCGTCGACCTGGGGCATGGGGTACGCATCAAATCGTGACACTGCGTTCACCTTCCGATAGTCCACACAGAACCATATAGTCCCATCCTTCTTAGGCACCAAAACGATGGGGCTACACCAGGCACTGTGGGACTCTTCTATCACTCCCAACTTCAGCATCTCCGCTAATTCCTGGTGCACAGCTTTTTGCTTGTGCTCCGGCAGCCTGTAGGGCCGTGAACGCACCGTCACGCCAGGCTGCGTTTCAAAA
>VVHJ01065079.1:8350-19276 GCA_015107715.1 Tylochromis polylepis
GGATGGATGGATGGATGGATGGATGGATGGATGGATGGATGGATGGATGGATGGATGGATGGATGGATGGATGGATAGAACTTTATTAATCCCTTGGGTAGGTTCCTCCGGGAAATTCCGATACAGTTGTGGTGGTCCTTAATAATCTAATTAGTGGGTACTGGTATAGTAGCACAACGAACCCAGGCCCAGTCTCATTGTACTATACACTCTAGCTTTTGCCATGGCTACATGGGACCTAGGTTACAATGTCATAACCAGACCTTACATACACCTATTGGTCACGGTCCCTGTGGCTGTCCGGCTGACTCAGTAAGGCTGCATGTGTTATTGTTTGCTCTCTCCACCTCTCCTGTCTCCTCCCCGCCTGGGCGGAGCTCACCACAGGCTCCCGCCTTTGGCCCATGCACCTGCAGGCAATTACACACCTGAGGCTCACCATCCAGCAGTTTCCTGGCCACTACTTAAGGTGGTAGCTCAGAGCTTCTCGTCGCTGGACTGTTGTACAGACTCACGTTAGCGTAACGCCGGCTTTGACGTTCTCTCGTGTTCTCCTAGTGTTCCTTAGTATTGATTCTACCCCGTCTGTTTGTAAATACATTTCCATCCCTTGAGCCTTTCCTGGGTGTTTGACTGAGCAGTGTGCCGAGTTTTGCGTGGAGCGTGTTGGAGTACGAGAGCGGAGCGAGTGTGCGGATCAGCAGAGCGTGTGGAGCACCGAGCGAGTGATCCCCGGAGTCCCTGATCATTCCCCACACTTTGTATATTGTTCATTTGGCGTTTGTAAATGAAAGACTGTTCGTTTCAGTCTTTGTGCTCGAGTCCGTTCAGTCAGCCCTGACACATACAGTAAGTCACTGCAAAGACATGAGAGATTCCCAGGGAACTGAGATATGAGAAAAGCAATTTGTATATGTTCACACTAACTGTTATGAAACTGTTAAAATATCTAGTATAGTCAGTATAATAAAAAACAATTGAATAAAAGACACTTATTTATGATGTTATTGTCACATAGTTTCCATGCAGTCTCTCTCTTTCCTTTTTGGTCATAGTAAAGACTCACGAAGCTGCTTATCATAGATTACACCAGCAACATTTAAGCATCTCTATCTGCGTATTCTGCCTCTTTCACACAGACAGCCCCTGTTGCATACACGCAAATATGCACAGATACTTGTCATTTCATTGCCTTAGGACGGATTATAAATGCATGGCTAAACTGTGCACTTTGACCTTCCACGCCATCTCTCCCTCCATATTTTTGTATTGGTGTGTTTTCACTCACACAACCCTGAATACAAAATTACAAATGTGTGACAGAGAAGTTCTGGCCTTGCAAGGCCTTGTGCATTTTTTTTAATGAAGGACAGAGCTATGAGGATTCAAAAGAGACTAAATTGAAAAAATAACATTGGTGGAAAAAGAAAGAACAAAGTGGGAAAACAACAAACCCAGTGCATCCCACTGAGTTCTCTCTCCTCATCACTTTTATTCTATTTTGTCAGCTACTCGCATTTTAGCTTTAGTTCATTTTAACACCATTCATTGGAAAATGACCTTAAGCTGATATCATCGTTAACTTAGGAGAGAAAGTCACTTTGATGTGGCTGATCACACCTTGAATATCATGGAGTGACACTATGGCCAGTGGATCAGGAATAATATGATCCTAACAAAGTTGATTTAGTGTGACAGTGAGCAAAAGTTCATAACTTAAACATCAGTGTCCACAGAATATTTTGTTGCCGCTATTCTGTCAGGTTGATGCAAAAAAAAAAAAAAGAAGCAACATCTGAAGTGAATTCATTTCTATTTCTAATTTCATGAATTATTTTGACTTTTAAAACTCTACATCAGAAATATAGGAACAGTGTAGCTGCTTGTGAACCACATCTCCAGTCTGGTTAGAATATCCCCCCAACGTGAAACTCATTTCCAGAGCAGAACGAGAGCTACTGTCACCACCAGCAATCACAGCGGTCAAGTTGGAGTTGGAGGAAACACAGTGGACGACAGCTTATTTATTTCACAATAGAAAGTAAGTGTCCCTAAAATCCTCCTAATGACTTCATGTGCTCTGAATTTAAATATAACAGCACATGTCTTCGTTATCATTGCTATATGTCAAATCAAATGCTGAGTGGACACAGACTTCTGGAAAATCTCAGACTGTACCGGGTCAAAATCTGACATCAGCATTATGAATCCATGGATCCATGTGTCAACAATCCAAGCTGGCGGTAAATTTACACTGTCATGGTGTGAGGAATGGCACATGTTAAGGCCAGTTAGGGTTTGACTACTACAGCTTATCTGTGTATTGTCACTGACCGTGAGGATCCCCTTAATTCTAAAAGCAGAAATTGCCTCAAAATGATTTTATGAATGTCATGTTCACGTGTATTTCACTGGCCAACAAATTTTAATTGATTACAGCAAACTCAGCGGCTTCGTCAACGCCCAAATGTATACCAGCACATGGAAACGCCTTTTCTGGGCCAACAAGAGAAATATAGCAGCCAGCTGATCTGATAACATGTTCTATCACTCTGGACTCTGACAGTAGGGTATCAGAGCTCACTGATAGCTCCCCGTACTGCTGCCTTGACTAATGAATACACACACACAGATGACCGAAGAGAAGGCGATGGCTTAGAAGAAACAAGTTATTAAAAAAGCGTCTTCTTCTTTCAGCTGCTCTCTTTATGGGTCGCCACAGCGGATCATCCGCCTCCAGAACATCCTCCTCTCTAACACCAAACCTCTGCATGTCCTCCTTCACTTTATCAATGAACCTCTAATTTATTTTCCTTCTCTCCTCTTTTCCTCCTGCCTCCATCTTCAAGACCCTTGGTCCAATATATACTCTGTATCTCCTCTCCACATGTCCAAGCCATCTCAGCCTTGCCTCTCTAAAGCAAAGGCTGGTTTGTCTCCAAAACACTCAACCTGAGCGGTCCCTCCCTCTGATGTACTCCAGGATTTCTAATACCATCCAATCTGGCCACTCCAATAAAAATCTTAACATCTTTAACTCTGTCACTGCCAGATCACCATCCTGCCTCCAAACTGTACATTACACAAGGTCTCAGTACCACCTTGTAAGTCTTCCCTTTCACTCTTGCTGCTATTCTATCCCACATCAACCTTGTCTCTGATCTCCAGCCACTCCACTCTTGTGCACCGTCTGTTGCTTTAGATGGTTGACCCCAGGTATTTAAACTCATCTGCATCTTCACCTTTCAGCCTGTCTCTCTCTTGTTCACACACATGTGTTTTGTCTTGCTTCTACTGACATTCATTCCTCTTCTTTCCTGTGAATACCTCCACCCGCTCCGTACTCTTACCATAGATCACAATATTGTTGTCAAACATCACAGTCCACAGACACTCTGGCCTGGCATCATCTGTCGACCTTATCCATCACCACTGCAAACAAGAAGGGGCTGAGAGCTGGTCCCTGATGTAATCTCACCCCTCAAACCCCTTTGTCCCGTCTCCTACTGCACACCTCACCACAGTCTCACTGTCCCCGTACATGAGTTGCACCACCCTCACATACTACTCTGCCACTTCTCTAGAGCCTCAAAGACACAGTGCAGCTCCTTCTGGCCTATACTTGTCCATCAGCACTCTCACAGAAAACGCTGCCATAATAATATAAGCCATAATGCTAATCAGTGATCGTCATCTCTCTTCACAGGCTAGCTTCAACAACTCTCTTCCACGGCTTCGTGATATGACTGGTTAACTTTTGTGGTTACTACAGGTCTGCACATCAACCTTGTTCTTGAAAACCAGTACCAGAGGATTCCCCATGCATCCTCTAACGCTCCAAGACTGTGTTAAACATTCTGGTTAAAAGGTTTATTGCCCTGTCTCCTAGACATCTCCATACCTCCACAGGTATGTCATCTGGACCAATCATCTTTCCACTCTTCATCCTCATCATAACGGCCCTAATTTCATCCATACTAAATTTCCTGATTCACTAACTGTCCTCCATCTCTCCTCCTTCCGTTCTCTTATTTTTTCACCCAACAGCTCCTCAAATTACTCCTCCTTCTAAACGCACTCTCTTAACTTAACACATTTCCATCTCCTTAACCACCCTAACCTGCTGCACGTCCAGCTCAATCTCCCTGTCTAGCCAGTTGGTACAAGTCCTTTTGTCCTTTCTTAATGTTCAGCCTCACATACGAATCACTGTAAGCCTTTGTCACCATTCCCTTTGTGGTATGCCTTGCTTCCCAGTACTCCTATACACTTTCTTCATCTCATTGACTATCCCACTTTTTTCTTTGCTAACCTCTCCCTGTGCTTCCTCATTCTACTACCAAGTGTCCTTGGCTTCTTTCCTCTTTCCTAAGGATACACTAAACACCTTCTTGGCAGTTTCTCTCACCAGTTCAGCTGTATTTCCCCAACCACCAACTCAGACCCTGTCTCAACTTCTCCCTAAACAATAACCGAAACCCGAGGACTTAATAATAAGCAGGAATCTAGAAACTTCAGCACATAATCCAAACATAATTACTGGAACACCAGAAATCATGAATAAGAAAAGTCTTAACTGAGAACAAAGAACAATAAACTCAAAGTCATAAAAATGAGCTTACAAAAGCATTGCATCATTTTAATTTAATGCCAGTAACATCTAATTTATATCCCTAAACTTATACATGACATATTATGATATTCCAATGTTGCCTAGCAACCATCTACCAACGGACTAAAATCACATCGGTCCATTGAAGTACAGCATACGTTATTTAATTATTTATTTTGCTTACAAGTTTCAGTCCAGCAAACTAGTATTTTCATTCATGGGTTTCACAAATCCTGTGCATTATTGCCTTCGTTTTAATCTGTCCTTTTAGCCACTCTAGGAAAGCATCCTTGTTTAAAAATGCATTATGATACAAATGGTGCTGTGCCTTATGATGGAAAATGATGTGGTATACTCTGAGTGGGGATTCTTACTTTGAGTCTTTAAACGTGACTTCTACTCTGTGGGGTCTGGGTGTGTAGGAGTAAACTGGTTACTTAGCACTAATTAACCATTAACACCATTCATGAATGCAGCTGTTGACTAATTAACCGCTACAGTCATAAAGAGGTTGCTAAGACATGGGTGATGAATCAGAAGTGCACCTTTTCCATATAAGATAACTTCAGAAACTTCAACATGAAGAGTCAAAAACACAGTAGCTGATGTGTGGTTGTGTTGCTATGGCCATCTTTGAAATGCTCTGTGAGTGTGAGAGTGAGCTAAATTTTGTCAGGCTTTCTTTCTGCTATTCTGCCTGTGATTTGTAGATAAACCGTGGGGTCAAACATCCGGCCCGTGAGATAATTTCATATGTCAGTTATTAACGGCCCGTCGGTATGTGGGAGCCAAATCTTCAGCCCTGCTGAGAATCCATGCAGGCGAGGGTGGGACTTTATTTTGATGGGCACACCATGCAGCCAATCACGTGCAAAGACAGACTGGGCGCATACCGTTATGTGAAAGAAGGAAGGGGGGCAGACGTTCAAAGACAGCAGGTGTAGTGGTACAGGCCAGGTACACAGAGAGACGGGGGGCCGTATTTAAATGCAACTCGGGAAAAAGTGAAGAAACGAGCGAAAATGTAAAATGAGCAGTATCGTCTGCATGTCAGTGATACTGGAGACCGCAAAACTTTACAAAATGTATAAATTTAGGAGCCAGCCAAAGTGACACCGGTTTTTATTTTCAGGTATTTTCCATTGTGGAGGACAAAGGGTTTCAGACTTGTCCAGGCCTTAACCTGCTGAACCCCAGTGCACCCGACACCGGGGGCGAGAGGGAGAACATGTGGTTTAACGTGCTGTACCACCAGATCTATTATCTAAATATAAACATGTGTGGTGTCCACGGAAATGTCAGAATCTCAGCTAAAAGCTCATAAAACCATTTCAACGACCACCAAAAAGCTAAAACAGCGAACGATTAAAGAGCAGGTAAACAGATTCCACAAACAGAAGGAAACATAAAGCCCAGGTCCTGTGTCCTGTACACAGGACCTGGGCTTTATGTTTCCCATCATGTGCGGAAAGCCGACATCTCACAGATTCCAAAACTTCAGATTTCGTCACTGTCCAACCAAAATTTACTGAACCAGCAGCAGAAGAAGACCAAAGCTACACTTCACGTTTGAAAAACATTGCAATAAATTCCCACTTGAAAAACAGAAAAGTTAATGTTTTCTACTTTCTACGATAGAAATCTCAGTTTTTTATGACTGCAGTTGAAAAACAACAACAAAAACCTGGACAGTGTGGGCAATGAGCTCCCAGAACTACTTCTGTAATTTTACACATTTATTTCTTACAATTTAAATCCACAGAGTCGTGCTGACAGATTTCTTTCTTTGTCACAGCAGCTTTTTCTTTATCATAACTGTTAAATGTGTGACTTCTTTACGCTGACAGAAAGGGGAGTTTCACTGCTCTGGCCCACTTAAGATCAAAGTGGGCTGTATGTGGCCCCCGATGTGAAGTGAGTTAAACTATTTATTACATATCTGTATTTACTTATTCTTTTACCTCTGTCGGGGTCCTTTGCCCTGACTTCACAGTTGATCCTCATTTATTTTTTTTCCTTCGATAGTTTCTCTTCTCTTCATAATTTCAGAACTGTAACAACAAGCCACTTCTCATGTGAGGCAGACTGCTACTGCCATGTCTGCTGATAAACACTGGTTTTATCAGCCAGTGATGAAATCTTAAAGGGTCTTCATCACTTCACAAACCCTAAAGACGGGGCTGGAAATGATCATCTATACGCACATTTATGCATCTTGGCCTTGGTGTGTTAGATGGTGACATAACTAATTTGCTGGACTTGCCCTCCAGCAGACTGGGATTTGTGTACAGTGTGGTGTCATTATTTCTCTCCTGTTGTGTTTTTAGCTCTTCATTTTCTGTAGCTGTTTTTCAGGTAACAACACCAAAACTAATACGTTTATCTTAGGAAAAAAAAAAATCATGGTATGGGTAAAACGTGTTCTTAGAACAACCAAACATGCATCAGCCCAGCAGTAGATGGACTCTAATCCATGTTCAGATGAGCTGTCAGTAGACACGGCAATTTAGAAAATACTGAAGCTATTTTTAGTTGTGAGACTTAACAGACAATTGCGTTGTTGAGAGGCTGTTTGGTACATAACAGTTCAGCAAGGAAGAACTTGTAGCTACGCAGACACGCAGACCACTTCTTTTTCTTCTTCTGTCTGTAACACACAAGCAGCCAAACACACACATACACACACAGCCTCTCTGTGTCTCACACAGACACACACACACACACACACACTGACGCCAGTCTCTCCAGTGAGGGCAGAGTCAAGTGTTCAGTTGATGTTTTCCTCTCTTCATGAATATTAATGTACTGCTCTCCATCAAAACACAACCGGTTCTCATTTACACAGAGACCAGTGCACAGTCTCACACGTACATACACGATGAAATGCATGTGCGATTGCAAGAAACCATATGAACGCACACACAGATGACAAAAAGCGTGAACCTTAGCTTTAGATAGATAGATTTAGCAGTGTGAAAGTGAACAATTTTACATGTGCGCACACACAGACACACACACACAAAACAGGAGCACACGCAAAAAAAGTGGTTGGTTAGCGAGAGTATGGGGTAAACTGTAAATATGGGACATATGGCTATATGGAAATGTCGGTGATATTGACATGTAATAAAGAATAAAATAAAATAAACCCGGGGGCAACACAAAAGTCTGGGAAAAGCAATCCACTGAGAGACAAATGAAAGAAAGATGATTTGGTAAACTGGTGCAAGTCTGAGGAGTGCTGCACCTAGATTTGTAGTCAATTAAGGTGGATTTACGAGGCCCATGATGAGATCCTCACTGACGCTGTGTTTTCATATTGGACCAGGGGTACAGGTAAGCCCCGATGCTTTCTTCCTCTCAGTCTCCCAACCTTTTTTCTGTCTCCCTTATTTTCTTTGCCTACCTTGCTCAGCTATGATGTGTACAAGAGGCTGGGCTGTGCAACCACTAGTTGAGTAGTAAGAGCCACCTATAATAAAGACTAAACGTCTTCCACTGCTTACCAAAAGGAGCTGCACAAACAGCATACAGCACACAGATGTGCAGAGAGTACTTATCGATTATTCAAAGCGAAACAAGTCACTCCAGTTAAAAAGTTTAACACTGAAACTGCAGCGAACTATATGCTGTGGAGCTGCAAAGAAAATACGGCATGATCATATCTCCTGATTATATTTCCTCACTTTATTCTGATGCATTCTCAGTATTTCTCACCAAGTATTTCTTCTACATATATTTGAAGGTAATTATTTCTGTGGCAGTTACATATAAAATCTAATTATGAAAGTGAAAAAGCTTTATGGCATCACACAGAACAGGAATATATGCTTTGAATGGTCTCAGCTTTACAGCTATAAATGAAAAAGGGTTTTTTTCTGCTCTACAGCAGGTTAATTTTGAGATAAAAGAAGCACATTTAAATCCACCCCCATACCGCTCAAACAGTTCTCTTAGAAAATACACGAACATGCTCAGAGCTGGATTTGGAAGACCTGGGTTCACTTGCCAAAGTGATAACAACATTTTGATTTCTTTTTACAGGTTCCTGATATAAGCAAATGTAAACAGAGGTGAGCTAAGTTCAGCCTCCACAAATGAGAATCAAGAGAATAGAGAAGGGTATATATATTTGACTGTGGGTCATTAGCTGTCACAGGCAGACACTGTGGTAACACCAATTTATTTGTCCCATAAGCTAAGGCAAAAATCCAGCTTGTCCTCAAAGCAGTCGTCTATTACAAAGAAAAGACCCTAAAAATGTGTGTGTGTGTGCGCGTGCACGCTTTTAAGCCATTCAGTGTCTTTTTTGTAGTATGTTTTGTGTTCTCACTTTTATCATGTCCGAGGACTTCCTGTTCTCACCACATCAATGTAAAACTGTCTTATGGCAAAACATGATGTGATCTGGGTGGTTCGATACATACTTGCAGGATGAGTTACTTTTTAAACCATCAAACTTCACAACCTGCAGTGCTGCTTGGTGAAGTGCTTTTTGAGAAATTTGCATTTTTTTGGATAGCATTTTAGGTCTGGCTCCAAAAGTGAGTCAGTCCTCATAGACCTCAGGCAATGCCCAGAATGTCAAAATCAAGACTTCAAAAATAATATTCTGCAAGACAGTGGATGACATCCAATAACTGCATCCATCAATCTTACTCTAGCAAAACAGTTGGTGTTGAAGGTGCAGTAGTATCTCTCTTCCTAATAAATTTTGGCTTGTTTTGTGTTCAGCCATTACTTTTTCAGCATAATGTGTGCATTCATATCCAAGAAGAGAATAAAAGATTGTTGTTTTGTAGCGTAATTAAAATTAAAACATCAGCAGCCATACATTGTGCAAACACATTCTTTTTGCAACATGCTTGCCCTGGAAATACAACAATGTAAAGAAGATGGTGTAAAGCCGATATAAACAACCTCAAGACAAAAATAATAATAAACTGTTTATGGCACCTTCCTAACCAAAGTTACAGGGTGCGTCACAGAAATGGCTGCATCTACAGCATTTTTATCCAACTTCAGTAGTTTAAAAATGTCCGGAGGAATGTTGGATCAGATAATGGGGGAGACGTGTGCAGTTCGGTAGATAAATATAGATTCATGTAGATAAAACATGGGCAATGAATTGATGAGCTACACAAAAGTTGCAACTATGTAATAATTCACAAAACTTCCATCTGAGCTCTAACAACACGACATTCGCCCCTCCCCTACCTCCTTCCAATCCACTCCCAGTGTCACAGTGGACCAGGTCAGGAGACAACTGAGGAGCTTTGCCCCAGGAAGGCAGCAGGCCCAGACGAGGTGTGTCCTAGGCTGCTAAAGACTTGTGCTGCTGAACTCGGGGAGCCGCTACAACGAATCTTCAACCTCAGTCTGCGACTGGGGAGAGTGCCCGCCCTCTGGAAGACATCCTGCATCGTCCCGGTCCCCAAAAAGAACCGGCCCAATGAGCTGAATGACTTCCAACCGGTGGCACTGACGTCACATCTTATAAAGACTCTTGAGCGGCTCTTTCTCAACCTCCGACCACAGGTACAACATGCTCGGGACCCACTACAGTTCGCCTACAAGGCGGATGTCGAGTGGAAGATGCTCTGTACCTCCTACACAGAGCCCACTCACACTTAAGTCACCCACCCACAACATAGAGCAAAAAAAACAATGTGGGCTTCATAGATAATTGGCAAACCTTCTGGAGGAAACCTGGTCTTGTTAGGAGAGACGGCATCCATCCCACTTTGGATGGAGCAGCTCTCATTTCTAGAAATATGGACAAATTTATTAAACCCCCCAAAACATGACTATCCAGAGTTGGGACCAGGAAGCAGAGTTGCAGTCTTACACGCCTCTCTGCAGCTTCTCTCCTCCTGCTACCCCCCCCAAAAACCCATCTCCATAGAGACTGTGTCAGCTCCCAAACAGACAAAAAACAAACTAAAAACCAGCAATAAACAACTTAAACATAAAAATTCACAAAGAAAGAACAATACAGTATCCACATCTGAACCAAAGAGTAAAACAGTGAAATTTGGATTATTAAATATTAGGTCTCTCTCCTCCAAGTCTCTGTTAGTACATGACTTAATAATTGATCAACAAATTGATTTACTCTGCCTTACAGAAACCTGGTTGCAGCAGGATGATTATGTTAGTTTAAATGAATCAACACCCCCGAGTTATTCTAGCTTCCAGAAACCTCGAAGCACAGGCCGAGGGGGCGGTGTGGCAGCAATTTTTCACACCAGCCTATTAATCAATGAAAGACCCAGACAGACTTTTAATTCATTTGAAAGCCTGATGCTTAGCCT
>VVHJ01065083.1:12434-45216 GCA_015107715.1 Tylochromis polylepis
CTCTTGCTCCCAGTTTTTCATAATAAGCCTCCCGTCCTTAGTTTACAGAATACTTTATTGTCGTGCCTCAGAGGCTTATCATCTGGCACCTTGTGCGTAGTTCTGTTTACACCTTTGGATCTTGTAAATAAAGTGTGGTTTTATTCATACTCTGTGCTTCTGAGTGCTGTGTGCATTTGAGTCCGTTCTCCTGGTGGCCGCCTGGCTGTGACAGCAAGAGGAAATCAAAAATGGCAGCTGACAAAGAGAAACACAAACTTTCAGGAAATGTACATTAATTAACTTGTGTTATTAAAATTATATTTTTGATAACACATGTACGTACTTTGTGGGGTGTGTTTGTTGTTGTTGGGTTTTTTTGTTTTTTTTTAAACTATTCCATCTATTTGTGGCCTGGGGGGGTGACTTTCCCCTGCAGGCCCATCTTCTCCAGAACTGTCCTAATCACATACAGGAAAATAAGAGAGAAAAGCATGGTAAACATGTTAATCCCTCAATGCAAAACTGTAGTTTTCACAGCAGAACACAAGAGGAGCAATACCATCTGGATATCACAGGTTCTGTTCAGCATGAGGGTTAATAAAACTACTGATAACCATAAGCTACATAAATGGGTTTATTCTTGTACCTCCATGCCACAGTGGCTGAGTTCTTGACCCCGGTAAACAGGTGATCGTTTTTCACCTCTCATTCAAATGAATAGAGCTGTCTGCTCTTTGGTCCCTAAAACATATCACAAGAAGATTCATTCACAAAAATCTAAATTACACGTAATCTCCCCCTGAATTTGGACACAGCCTGTGAATTTTGGGGACTTGTGAGCCACACTTTACCCCGGCAGCTTTATTTAAATCCCTGAAAGTGGTGATGCTGCTCCCAGAGCTCCAGTTCAGTCACATCTACATGTATGTTGTAGAAAATCGCTCACACGGCTGCCAGGACAAAAGCTTTCGAAGTACAGACGGCTACATATATTTTCTTCTGCATGGGTAAATAAGGCTGCTGTGTGGGAGGTAAACAACAATAAAGCATTCATTGTTAAAGCAAAGGTAAGCGCTACATAGCTAGCTTAAACAAACTACCACCTGTAAATCTTGGGTTTTGTTGACTTGGACATTTACAGTGTAGGGCCAGAAAAGTTCTGGTAGTATTAATTTGTCACATTAATGTCGTGTTATAACAGTCAGTAAATCATTCCTACAGTTTAAATGACCCGCGCTGACAGCCAGGGTTGCTGTGGAGAAGCAGGGATTGGTGCGTTTTGGCTTGGAAGGCGGGGTCAGGAGAGGTGTGCTCACCTGTTGGCGCCACATTTTACTATCTGTCATTATTTAAACTCAAAGATGTTCAAAAGACCACAGTACTGTTTTTGCCTGCCAGGTGGGTGTGTCCCAGTAGCTTTGATGGCAGGTAAAAACTATGGATAGGATCAACTTGTATGATAATCACAGCAATCATGACAGTTAACCTAAATTTGACATTTAAACCAACAAACTGTGGATACTCTCTGCAGGTATTAGCCACAGAATGCTATCCACAGGTTCAAATGTCAGAAGTTTGACGATGTGCTGATTGCCGTGCTGAATTTGTGGCATCTCTGGTTAAGAAATAAACCCGTTTGTTTGGGCGCCACACAGCTCTTGATGTCCACGCCTGACTGTGGGAGTGTCACGGGTGCAGCAGCTGTATGGCTTCGCTGAGCTCCTCTGTGTTTGTAGGACTTCATGTCCTGGATGGAAGAGCGGTTTGGTTCAGTGCGCAGGAGAAATGGGGGTCTGTGTGGTAATGTTAATGTGAATGTTATGATTGGTTGGGCAGGGGGCCTTTGATGACACGCTTAATGAGAGGTCTGAGGGAGCAGCTCAGCGGGGCGAGGGGGGAGACCTCCCACATCAAACGGAGACCCTGTCCCCCTGCGATTCCTCCCCCTCCTTGCAGACCCTCACAGAGAGGCAGCGAGCGTCCATGTCAGCACATGAATACAAACACTGCGCTCTCACTGGAGTCCAGCTTTTATGATTCTGCTCTGGAGCATTTTGAGTTGAGGATGTGAAATTTACCAAGAGCAGATCAGAATTATTATACTACTGATACTGGGCTACATGACTGATGACAAATAATGACATTCATAATTACAGTAAAGTGTATTATTTGAAATTGTTTAAAGACTTGCCATTATAATAAAAATACTGAGCTAAACCATGTCAAAATTTAAATCTACCCATTCATATAATAATGCTCCTCACAATAATAAGATAAGTTAATTTTTTTAATATCACAGACATCTGAAATAATTTTGATTATGGGATCCTAAACTAAAAATCCTCCTCATTATTGGAAATGCAAGTTATTTATTTTCACAGTTACAACACATTTTCTTCTAAAAATTTGTTTTTAATTTTAATAAAGTTTTTAATTCCAGCTTTTTTCAAATTAAAATACAGATTTAAACTTTCCCAAATAATTCTCACAATTATGAGACACCAAGTTTGACCTTCCTGGAATTATGATAAAGTTTCTCAGTCATAGCAACACCATAATGTACGGTAGTAGGACAGAAATATTTATTATTTACAAACAATACTTCAAAATTATGAGATGTTTTAAAAGATAGATTCATGAGAATCAATTTTAGCATAATTGGGAGTTTGTCACTCTAATTTTCTTGCATTTATTTATTTAAAAGTTAGCTTAACTTTGTGACACTGCCAATTAACTGTGGTGTTTGCTAACTTGAGGTGTTGCCTCCATTTCAAATCTCAGAAACTAAAGGTAGGGTTTAAAAAAAAAACTATGAATACAACTTAAAATACAATGTAAAGTTCATGTACTTGAGTTATCTGCACTTTATACACTCACACTTACTTAATTTAATACTCAGTTTTTTAATTTTTCTTCTGAAACAGTGAGCACAAAATCTTGGGATTGATATTGTTCAACTTTATATTGTTCATTTATTCATGTTGTGATTATTATTTAATTATTTAATCATCAACATCATAAAAAAATGTGTCCAATCATGAGGCTGTCAATCTACTTGTCCAACAGCTTTTTTATAAAAGTGACTGAAAACCATAATTGATGACATCAGAACATTTCAGAATTTATCTGTTACAGATAAAGAAAACAGTATAGGTATGATAAAAATTAGCATTAAAGTATTAATGTAATTGTCTGGTTCACTGAGGGGTAACGTTTGTTTTCAGTGTCTGTTTAACGGGCTCGTTATTAACGGGCACTGGCTGAGACTTCTGTAGATTAATGACTTGTGGTTGGAGGTCATGTTCATGTACCCATTATAAATATTTGATAGCTTTATATATAGTGCATTTAACTTTGTTATGTCATGTGATCCCCTTAATTACTGCACATTCAAAATAAACAAATTTGTATAATCTGTTTAATAAGTTAGTTAAAAATATATTTTTTTAAAAGTAACCCTAAAGCCAATGTATTCAATTTGAATTTCCTGCAGGGGTGGAGAACTAATTTTTCTAAGGGGCCACCTGACAAATTGGGACTGTTGTGGAGGGCCGCACCAGTAACCTCATAAAGACTCAAAATTAATATTGATCAGAACTGAGCTGAGCTTACTGGTGCAGCCCTCCACAACAGCTCCAATTTAGGGTTAGTTGAATGATTTTAAGTTAAATGCACTTTCTAAAACTATCAAATATTTATAACAGGTACATGAACATGACCTCTGACCTCAAAAATGAAACTGTTACACAGACACTGAAAACTACATCAACACTCAATGAACCAAAGAATTACATTAATAACTTATTTATCATACCTCTTTACCCATACATGGTACATTATTTTCCAAGTTAAAACTTTAAATATACTATATTTCAGTATTTTTTAATGCACATGACGAGCTCGTGAGCTTCCTGCAGCTCTCACTTTATGAAGTTCTGAGCCATGATCCAAATTAACAGCATGTCAGATGTAATGATGGATGTGCATACGAGTCAAATAAACTGTGAGCGCTCCACGTTACTGCACAAGTACAAACACAGTGGTTCACATGTGTGTGGATGGGAGGCTCTGTGTGCGAGCCACGCTCTCACAAGTTTACTCAGCTTGGGAATTACATGTTACAGATGGCTGCTTCGCGAGGGGAACGGGCTAAAGTCACGGGGGAAAATATTATTGCAGTGCTGACCTCTGTTTGAAAGTGCTCTAAATGTGAGTGTTTTCTGGGAGTCCTGTAGTCCTGACCTCATCAGCCTCATCAAAGCCTGAACCCCCTTGGCTCTCCGACCTCACCCTCACATCATGTTTAAACACAAAAGTACAAACACGTGATAATGACGGAGAGGTTACATACACACCTGAACCTCCTCTGGGTTTTTGCATCAAATAAACTTCAAACTTAAAGAACTTTTTCTCAACCATCAAGTGTCTATTTGCGGACACGGAGGAGCCCAGCGTGTTTTCTCAGAGAGCAAAAATCCCCGTGGTATTTACTTTAGAGCACACTCCAGTGCTGGACATCCCTCCACAAATTAACATCAAAGTGTGTGTGCTGAAGGAAATGCTTGGGAAGTATATTTTAAAACTCAGTGTGACTTCACTCTCCCGCCATCAGCTGGAAGACGAGGTCGAGACAAAAGAGGAGGAGGATGAGTTTCTCACCAAATACCAGAGAAGACTGCCTTCATGTTTGATGTGAATCTAGGAGGTTTTTAAGGATATCCACAAAGTAATGCCATCTCCAGATGTCAGGTTTTAAGGTGAAGTCTCTCACCACCCACAGGTTTATTATGGGGAGGATAACTCAAGCTCCCACCAGGACTAAACAAAGGCCAGAGTGACCAAACTGACCCCCTCATATCTTCACAAGCAGCACTGGAAATAGATTTTACTATCCCACCACAGCAGAAGATGTCCAAAGGGTTTGCTCTTCATTTCCCAAACTGACACATTACAGTCATACAAGCAGAAACTGTGAAGAAACACAAAAACCCCAAACTGTAAAACCTGTTTGTGTTAATGGCTAATAAAACACCTGAGGACAGGTCATTCAATTACACACACTTCTGTCAACACTTACAATTTTTATATTTCCTCTAGAAATAAGTTTACGTGAGCACAAACTGAATGAAACGCGAATACATTTCAGCAACCAGACTTCTGAAAAAGTAAAAGAGAAAACAAAATCTTAACTGAAATAAACAGGAAACATTTTCAGGTTTAGTTTTTAATCATTTAGTCACAGCTTTCAGTACGACCAGCCAAAGGAATTTGATTTCATACGTTTATGACAGAGATTAGGATGGACTGTGTTTTACTAGACCACCATCCATAAATCTGTAAGGCAGTGTGTGTGTGATTATAGGTCACTTATTAAATCTTAATCCCCATTATACAAATAGAACACAGAACGCAGATAGAACACAGCAAAATTACATAGAACTGAATAACTCGGCTGAAATAGAAAATACAAAACTATAGTAACTCTGAACCAGAGGGACTTGTTTACAGGCAAACGTTATCAGAAAATCTATATCTATATATCTATAAATACAGTGCTTAACAAACTTACTATGCCACCTGTCATAAAAACAAGAAAACAAATATTTTGGAAATAAAAAACAATGAATAATGAACAATAAAAACAATGAATTCACATTTTAATACCCAAATTTAAGTGGACTTCGGAGAAATTAATGAAGCATAACATTTAACCACTAAAACCAATTTCTCTGTTCAGGAATTTTAGTAAATAACTGTAATTTAGCATCATAATCGAAATAATAATGTCCTTTATTATTTTTCCTGGTTGTTTTGTAAAACAGTAAAATTAATGACGCGCAAATATGAGATAAAGGAGATGTGTTATTGCAACTGCAACATTAATCTAACATCACTCCACTTTCTGTATTTTTATTTCATGTGATGATAAACTGAATAAAGTTAGAGATTTATTTAATTGTACCTTGTTTTAAGGTGACCTCATCATTCATTGTGGCTCATTGAGTAAATCTTGGATTCCACAGATCAATGAGTAATAACAGCTTTATTCATTTCTATGCTGATGACAGTTATTTATTTATCAGCTTTCTCTTTTCACAACATAATGTCTATCTTAAAGAAGATCTGTTCTGCTCATTTAAACCTGCATATTTTTGTACATGGACTACACTAGACCTGCTTTGCATGAATGCCATTTCAAAATAAGGCGTCTTTATCTTATCGCGGGCCTCAATTCATGCTCTGCTAAAACAAGCTGTTCTAGTGCCTTGTCATCTAAGCAAGTTTTCTTCTGATTGGCTGCCCCTCACAAACAGAAGTGTGTGGGAGTGCCCTCTCTGTGACATTGCACAGTCATCACACACATCCTACAGTAAAAAAAAAGAAAAAAAAAAAGGTAAATTTGGCTCATAGTGATTACTGTACATACACTGAGAAACTTTGGTCCCATTTAATGGTCACAAACAGGAGAGATGTGACAGGAAATCAGGACAAACAAAATCAGTCAACTTTAATGAAAATACAGAGTCATTTCAGGCATATGTTAAATTGCAAGTTTATGCTGTTATCAGATGTATTCTTTTCACAGTTTAATGAAACCTTTATTAGTTTTGAAAATTTATTTTAACTAAGACTTGGTTGATTACTGCAGGGGAACTTTCACTCCCAGGCCTTTAGGGATGAATAAGCTGAAAAATGACATTTTCTAGGGCGTTGTCCTCCCACAGGATCTGAAAATGGAAAATTATTTGGTGTCCTGCCTCTCCTCCTCTTCCTTGATCATAAAGCTCATTTAACACATCTCTCTGGCCCCATTCATCGTCCCGGCTAACCAACAGGCCTCAGTGATTTTATTTATTCTCCTCAGCCAGATTAGAAGCTGCATGGAAATCCCATCGCAGCTAATTGTATAAAGCCATTAAAGTCAGGCAGAGTTATTTGGTTTTAAGTGTGCGCGCTGTTTGCTGCAATTTGTTCAACATTTAGGCTAATGATATTAAAGTCAATCCATTAAGCAGGTGGGAGGGCGTGTGTGTGTGTGTGTGTGTGTATGTGTGTGTGTGTGGTGAGTGGGGGCAGCAGCTGCTCGGCCATGGATTGACTTAACCTCTGTCACTTTGATGGCCTTTGTGTTTTACACTTGCCCAAAAAACAGGGGCAGATGTCCCTGAACTCATCCCCCCCTCCCAAACACACACACACCCTGGTTGAGTTAACCTAATGATGCACACACCGGCATCAGCTGGTTAAAGCGAGTGATGCAGTGAGTAAGTGGGCGGCACAGCAGTGCTGCTCAGTAATGAATAGTTCATTTTATTAGGGACCTCCAGTGATTTTCCACCTCAGCATTTGTGTGTGAGACAAAAGTATGAAGCTGGTTGTCTGCTTATATCGCCCCCTGGAGGCTGGGATCACAGACTGTCTATAAAAGACGGACGTACCTTCTAGGTCTAACAAGTGAGGCCTTAAACCTTTCTTTTTATTCACCAGCAGGGACGAAAAGCAGGTCTATGAGAAAATGAGCTTCCTGGTCAGTTGATCTCTGAGCTCAGTAAACTCTTTCCTCGTGGGTTTATGCTCCCAGTCGCTGCTTTTCAAAACATGATTTGGATATTATGGTAACATTACAGTTAAAAAAAAACATGGGATGGGATTTGGATAGAAGCAAAAGCTCTCGAGCATTTTCTGTGGAATTTACACTCCAAAAGCACTTGTTGCTATTAATCTTGAACCTTTAGACATTAAAAAAACAAAACAAAAGAATCAAGCACTGCACTTCCTCTAGCCTCCACAAGCAGTTGCCTTGAAGAGTGAGCTCATTGGAGTTGGAGCCCTTTTTTAAGAATTTTTAACCCACTTATTCTGAGCTCCAATTTTGATGAGTGAAATTAGGATTTTACTTTAATTACTGATGGCTAATTAGCAGTTGTGTATGTGTGTTGCTTCACAGTCTATGCTAACCAGGCTAGCTAGCATTAGCTGATAACTTAGTGCTCCAATCTCTCATCCAAATATGGTTACTTCTGGGTCTTAAACTCCAACATGACAGTATGCAAAACACTAGCTTTACAGAAGTTGAGGCTTCACAATGTTGAATCCAGAAACCAATGGGTGGCAAAGTTCATCTTTTATATACAGTCTATATTCATACTCCTAAAAAGTATGAAAACAGTGGTAATTAAAAAAAAAAATCAGAATTAAGACTTTAATCAGATTCACATCACAATCCATTTCCCCTTTGGCCTCCCTGCTTCCTCCCTCCCCTGCCTCCTTCCCTCCCTCCCTGCGATGAATGCTAACCAGTCGGAGAATGAGAGCGAGCCAAAGGCTGCAGTGTTGTTGTGATCCACTCAGGCAGATCAGCATTTGACTGAGAAGTTTTTAATAGCCCTCTGGAGTTGCTCCATAAATAGCTTGGCTCTGGCCACTATTTGTCCCTGTTTCCTTTCTTTTGAGAGGGAGACCATTGTGTGCCACGCCACCAAGCCAAAGCAATCATTTCCACTGCTTTGGGCAATTGGGGCGAGCATGAACCCTCTTGATTTATCATCGAGTCTCTATTAAAATGAACGGGTCAGATTATGGCTCAGCATCTCCTAATCAAACTGTGTTCATTCGCCCATTATTCATCCGCTGTTAGAGCCACAAACAAAAGCAAGATGTGCTCATGTTTTCATCCAGAAGTGAGAGAGTCATTTCTTTATTTGGGAGCCGTGTTTCTCCACAGGCTCCAGACTTTAATCATGTCTTGCCTCTCTTTCACCTTGTTCCCCATCCAATAAAACCCGTCCACTAGAAGTTATTGCCTTATTTGCACCAGAAAACAGCCGAGCTGGATTTGGGTTGATTATCACATTTTTCTCAGTGAGGCTGGATCAAATGAGAACAACAGCAACACTGGTCGATTGTTCAGGGTGGTTAGAAAGTTCGTGCAGGTGACCTCATGCGGTCATGTGAACAGTGCATATAAAATCTGTGCTGTTGTCATGTTCATTAGGTTGGCTGAGATTCAAAAGCAAGAAAATGGAGACGCTTGTTGCACATGTTTGACCTTTGAAAGGCTTCCTGTTTAGAACTAAAAAGGTAGTTTCAGTACATAAACTGAACCCATCACTAACTGAAAATGACATTTTTTTTTAACATATTGATGAAAATTCTCAGCTAATTATGAAAACAATGATCACACACAGGACACAAACCACAGTTTCCTGGGTTAAAGTGCTGTCTCTGATAATAATGTTTCCAAAGGCAGACCTGTCCGTCTTTAAATCTGCTAATCCAAGTATTCATTGGTGATCTGTGAGTGTGAGTTACAATTTTAAACATAAACTATATATAAAAGATGGAGGTACCAAATGTGACACCCACTATTGGGTTTTGAAGTCTTAACTTTAGTTTTATTGACATCACTCTCTTTTTTGGCAACAAAACTGGCCATATTTAGAAGAGAGTGGAATGTTAAAGTTATCAGCTAATGCTAGCTAGCCAGGTTAGCAAGCTGTATCAAACAGATTATATCTGTTCCTGTAAAATCAATCAGGAACAGATAACTGCTGATTAGTGCTCAGTAACATCCAAATAAAATGCTAGCTTAGACTGGACAGTCAGTAGAGTAAGCATACAACTTATTAGATGCAAATTTTACGCTACCCACACATACACATATATACCCATACAGTTGTTATGAAGGAACAAACATTTTGTGCTTTGACGAACAAGAATATAAGTTAAACATGAATAAGAGTAGAGGATCGACAATGGAGCCCTGTGGAACACCACGACCTGTAAGAAAACATTCTGTGATGCCACTTTCTGGTTTTTGTTACTCACAGTGATCTCTGATGGTTCAGGTGTAAAATCCTTCAGGTCAGACCTTTAAAGGATCATTATGCATGTGGACTCATGTTTCTTAACATAAACCCCTCATGATTTTCACTGCTTTATTATATACATACAGGTGTTATGAAGAGGGAAATTATCTACAGAGACCAAAAAGTTTGTATCATGCTGTAAATGTTTATTTCTGCTGTAAATGTTTAACAGTGTGTGGGCACTGACTCACTGCTGGAGCCTCTAGTGGACGGTAGAGGAACTGCAGGTTTTGCTGGAGCCTTGGTTTAAACTGAGGTCTGAGACCTAATACTAATTAGAAAAATACTGACTGGGTTATGACATCATTAATACTTCTTTTTGTGCTTTTTCGCTTCCTCGCACTTCATCTGGAGAGACTGAACATGTTCACTCGTCATAAAGGTTTTGTTTAAAAACTCAGACTCACTATAAAAACTGCTTTCTCTGAGAATATCTGCAGATGAAAAAATGTGACCTTTTGGGACTTCTTTGAAGCAAACAAGGAGCTCAGCATTAAACAAAGTTCTGCACAAACAATTTAAAACATTATTTTTTCATCCCCATGACTGAATCTGCAGATTCCTCTGAGTGAGGCATCTGAGACGCTGTGATGGAGATTTAAACTGTCCATCCTGCTTCAGCGTTTCAGGCTGGACATCAGTGTTTACTCCATCAGCTGCAGCTGAACGGGTTGCAGGTTGTAGCACTACTGTGGCTGTAAACAGACCAGAGGAGCGGCGCCGTATTTACATGACGGCAGTATGTAGACACCCAGAGCCTCTGACCTCATAGCACTGTGATGTCACACATCCCAGCTGTCCCTGCGTGAACTTCCTGTGAACTCCTGACAGTGAGGCGTACCTGCTGATGAATCCCTCCTCCTCCTGCACCATCCTCTAGGTGGGTGGTCCCTGCTTTCACAGCCACAGGAGGAGGAGCAGTGGCCATTATCATGGACACAGAGGGGGGCTGAAGGCATTCATTAAGGAAATTAGCTCAACAAGGCAGCTTTATGTCCATCACCAAAACGCACCCTCTTTGCAGTGTCCGCACAGAGCGCTCAGCAGATGGTCGGAGAGCCTTTCTGATGGTGAAGCTCAGCTGATAGCAGGAAGTAAAGCTGGAAACCTCCATCACCTTCAGGAGGGTCTGTGAGAAGGATCTCTGTGTTTGCTTGAATCACATCCAGGCTAACATTTCTAGCCGCTAGACCAAAAAAATGAGTTAAGGAGATTTTAGCTGATTCTGCTCACCTCTCTGATAAACTGCCTAAGGAAGACAATCCAAACGCTGCTTTTATGTAAATATTTTATAGGAGTAAAATATTACTTTTGGGTCTGCAGACCTCTTGTCCTTTTTTCAAAACACGCTTCTCACCAGGAAACAGACGGAGGCAAGAACATGATTCCTGCATAATCACAGATCTGTATTTTTCATAAATCTATTCTTTACTTTGTGGGGTCAAACTTGTAAAATAAGAAATTTATTTAACAAATCCAGGTGTTTAATCATCGCTGTCCCTCTGACAGGTAGGCCTAGGAAAACTAAAGCCATCATCGGAGCTGGAAAGCGTTGCTCGTGCTGCTCTGTATTGAGTCGTTCCTGCACGTGCTCAGAGACATTTCTTGTGATGCTCGGCGTGCTTTAACAAGAGCCGGTGCAGCTGTTAGAGGAGACGTTCCCAGGTTAGTGTGTGCCGTAAACAATGTGATGAATTCACGGCGCTGTTGCAGCAGTCAAATAAAAGCTTACTATGAAAACATGGTGTAAAACTGTCCGCTTTATTGGAACAAGTGTTACCATTATGTTGTGGACAATATTATGGCGCCGCCGCCTGTGAAAAATGGCCACGATGATGTGCAGACGGCCTGCGCCCCACCCGCATTATTACCACAAACAGCGGCGGTTAATCGTGCGACTGTGTGCTGTCACCGCTTTATGAAGAGAGCAGCTCGGCTTTCATTACACACGACACATCTCAGTTCAGCAAACATCCACAAACCGGATGAGCTTCATGTGGCGCCTCCTGCTGCTAATCACACACAATCATGTGACAGAACAAGAGCCAATCAGACAGCGTCCTGCAGATTAACGAGGTCAGAGAGAAAGCGTGTCACAGTGCCAGGTCAGTGATGCTGTAATTATGACCACAGAGCAGATACTCCTCTTTGGCCCCGCCCGCTGGCTGCTTACCTCTCGCTGTGTCGCTAACCAAATTAAAAGCTGTCCGAGGTCGCCGCAGGTTTGATGGATACATTCTATTCGTGTGAGCGCGGGCTGAATTCAATTCCAGCGTCATCAGCGTGATAAATAGGAGCCGCGGTTATTAAGGGCCCTTCAGTTACTGGGTCACTTAAAGTGAGTGACAGTGCCCTGAGAAATCACTGCTTCATTTAATTGCATTAATTAAAGTGCTGATGTGTTTGTGCCTTTACGGGCGCCACCGCTCGCCCGTATCGACACGGCTGCCATATTTGATGAATAACCCGCTTTAACATACATGTTTCAGAGGTCATGATAAGGGAGCGCATCATTCACCGCTCAAGCTGCCCCTCTCATAAACTCCAGATGTGGACCAATCGGACCCCTACGCCGCTCAAGGCCATTTCCAGCAGCACGTGCAGTGATTGGCTGTAAAACTGGCTAAACCACGTCAAACACGATGTGATTAAACTCAAAGATGTGAGATTCCTGCTCCTCCTCCCGCCGGCGGCTGTGGATGTTTGCAGGTTTCCAAAATCACTCCAACACCTGCATCAGTGCGAGCGACACGAGGAAGAACCTCACTTCCTGTGTTAGAGAAGCAAACATCGCTGCAGACATTGTCCATCAGTGGTTCCAGCTGTGGGCCTGGCTCAGATCAGATCCTCCTCATGCAAACTGAACCCATTGTGTCAGTCTGCTGCCTCTGAGGGAATTTTCAGGACCAGTACTTCCTGTTCCCACTCCCTTAAGTATTTACAAATGCAGAAAATTTTTTAAAACCTCCTTGGACGCTTTCAAGATTTTATCTCATCAAATGCAGTTCTGGTTTTTCCCCCATAGGATGTTCACCTGCATCGAAGGCCTCAGAACATGATCGCAGTTCCAGTTCTACAGAAACCAGAACGCTGCCGGTACCAAATGTAAGGTGACATAAACATAGATTTTACATAGAGCAGTTACGGTGAAGGTTGTCATGACGTTGTCCAACCAGTTATCACTGCCCCGCCCGGCATGCCTGATGCAGGTGGAGGCTTTAAAAAATCACGACTCCTGAGTCGATCCAACCAAAGCTTTGACTTTAAACACGAGAAGAAGCTGGGCTGCGTCGCCGTCAGGAACACCTCAGAGTGTTCCTGCGGTGCGCCTCAGTGTTCATGCTGGGCTGGAAGGCTGAGCGCCACGGCACCTCGTTAAAACACCAGCTGGGGCTGTAGAGCACAGTTTGTGTTAGCTGATAAGCCTGAATGGGCTTTAATGGCTGCAGTTACCCATCACACTAATATTATTGTTACACACTGTGATGTAACAGGCGGCTCATGTCAGCTGGCGACTCTCCGCTCGGCAGGCGGGAGAATGACATTATCAACAGCAGAATGCATGAATTTAAATATGCAGTTCAAACTTTTCCCACCATCATAATGAGCTCAACGTAACAGTGAGGAAACAACGGTGACGCCGTTCTTTTTCCTCATATTCCTTTTCATATGAGAAAAAGAAGCACAACTCTGACAGCACATCTCAGTTTTACTCTGAGATAAAGAGAAGCTGCTGTCAGCACGACTCTGAGATTAAACTGTGAGAAATAAACCTGTAAAATGTCAGTAAGGTTCTGTCGGCTCAGACTGTGCTGGAATTATAAAAACACAAACCTCATGTTAATTCTCACAAAATGTTTTTTTTTAACTGTAAAAAAACCCAACACATTTCTATAGTTAATATGAAAAAAACCCAGGAACTCGTGTGTCATTTCATTCTTTGTTTATTACTTCAAATGTTCATTTTTATTGTCTCTTCTTTTCTTTTTTTTTGCCTCTGTGAGTTTGGTCTCTGTCCCTCTTATAGCTGACTTCCTGTTTTATTTTGAAGGGTCAGCTTCTCTTTTAGTTTCTGTGTCTTTACTTCCTTCCTCTGTTCTTTTCCCACCCGGTTAGTGTGTGATTGGTTTCACCTGTTCCTCATGTGTCAGGTTGTCAGTGTGATCAGTAATGAAACTTCCTGTAAGTCTGACCCGGGTTTCAGCTGAACCGTGTCATCAGTGAGAGTCAGCGCAACTGCAGCCTTCATAATAAATATAATAATGAAAAGCTTTAGTGTGCAGCACATACAGCAGGTGAAGGACATCATGCACAAATTAAACGTGTGGCTTACGTGGAGGTGTTAAAGCTGTGGGATACGATGATCAGGCTCAATAAAGTTGCATTTTCCACACAAACAGCAAAATTATGCAGATGAATGCAGATTTGATAAAACCAGAGGAAACTACACGTGTCCGAGTTCGATTTACAGGAAAACACTGAAGCTAACAGAGAGTGTGTCCCGCTGCACTAATTACATGCTCGGGCCATGAATTTCTAATCAGGCTCCAACTCGAGAGCAGGAATTCATTTTTCCAGAAGAAGTGTGTAAATACTCAGAGGACGACGATGATCTGCTCCTCGGAGGCCTGTGATTGAGAGAAAAAAGGGACCTGTTGAAAAAGAGGCCATTTCATTAAGTAGCTAACAAAATACAAATCTCAATAACTCGCGAAATAATTGTGCAACCCTCATTAGGCATTCCATCTGGGCAATTAGCTTCTTTTTAGCCGCGGGGAGTTATAAATGAGTGGCCGGTAATTGAAGCTAGCAGGCAGCGAGAGGCCGAGATGAAGTGAATTACACGATGTCATTAAAATAAATACATCAAATAATTATGAGATGGAAAATAAATGGACTGAACCCGTGTAATTGTTCTTTCGGATTAGTTCCCGCGCCGAGACAGAGGCAGGATCTTCTCATGTTTTCACACCTCCTGTTTGGTGACGCCGTAGGCGGCGCTCTGGCTCCTCATGGAGGACCTGCCGCTCCTTGCTGCTCTGCTGCAGAGGACGAAGATCATCTTTGGTTGCACGTGCTGAGGCTGCCGTGCCGGTCTTTGTCCTCTCTCGCTGATTACTTTCTTGATTTGCTTAAAAGAAAAAAAAAGGGGGGATTCCTTTCCTTTTTTACCTTGAACTCTGCAGAGGAGCTTACGCTTGAAACATTTACACTTGAATTGATGGTGACCTGATTTATGGGCCTTATTGCACCGTATAATTAATTTTATGCATATGACTTCCTTTACAATTACCGCGCGGGCCGATTGGAGAAGTTCACTGCGTATATGAAGCCATCAATAACTGCAGATTCATCAGGCGCGGGCTGAACATCTGCAGCAGATTTCCTGAGAAAGGGCAAACGCTTCAGGATGACTGAGCGCCCTAAAACAGCCGGCAGAACAAACGTGAAGAACATTTACGGACTTAAAACACCAAACAGCTGAGATTTGGATTCATTTGGCTTCTATACACAGCTTGCTGTGACATCATATCAGTAGCAGCTGTGAGACAGATCAGCATGCTGAAAACACTGTTACACCAAAGATGCTGATTTTAATTATTACTGATTTTATTTTACTGATATGGAGAACTGCCAGTTCTGACAATTTTTAAAAAAGAAAAGAAAAAAAGGAAAATATATGACGTACTAATCGCACCATATAAAAATAAAATAAAATAAAAACATTTCTCTTTTATCTTTATCAGTATGTCTACATCTATTCCCCTAAAGATGTAACAATTCCATTTTTACTTTTTTATTTCATTAGTTGATGTCTTGGGTTTTTTGCTCATTTTTTTTAGTTTGGTCAAAGAATATTTAGAAAGACACTTCAAATGCAAAAATAAAAAACAGGTGTAATCATCAAGTGAAATGTCAGATTTCAAGGTAATTAAGACTCACTCTACCCCATGTCCGTTGAAATATTTAAAAAAAAAAAAAACCCCAACTCATTTGGATGCATTTTCAAAGCTACGGTCAGTGCTCCACTCTGGAGGTTTTTTGAATCTAAGCCTCCATACACTGTCATTGAGAGGACGTCATAAGTTCATAAGTTCATTAGAATTTCACATTTTACAGCCAGAGTCTGAAGACTGAGCTTGGTTCCTGTGAGCTTCAGTGTGATGTGGAGGATATTTCTGTTGATTCACAAGGTGCATTCTGGGTAAACTTGAAATATGAAAGGTCTCATTTATGCCTATGTTTAGAGACCAGGATCATCTTTCACGGTGTGACGGCATAAACATTTCACATGGTTTCATTCAATATATTAAAGTTATTGCAGGGAATGGATGTTTATCACCTGATTTAAATGATTAAAAGGTTGTAGTTTTAATTGGTGGGGAGTAAGCTGGACTTCCTGTTTTCTGAGTCACCTGGAGGTGAGACGAGTCACTGACAGGTACGCTCAGACTGCTGAGCATCACAGCGACAGGTGAGGCTGATGTGTCTGAGCGTTTCCTCTCAGGTGTCACTCAGGAGAAGCCTGGCTTGCGATTGGATGTGAAGGCTGGCGGCTCAGGGCCAATCCTGAGACACACTGAGTAAGAAGGTGACGAGCAGACAGAGAGAGAGAGAGAGGTCAGGAATAATGAAGAGAGAGAGATCCACTCAGGTACAACACGAAGAAAAATACATCAGCTCCAAGATTTCAGATCAAACACTCGATCATTGCTTTCATTTCTAAAAATCGGTGTATTTATAGTATATTTAGAGAAAAATCCTGAACCTGTGCTAACGTGCTTTTTGTGCGTCAGATGTTTGTGATGAGGCGAGCTGTCAACGCTGCTGGTGTCGGTCAGTCTGCACAAGGTGTTCTCAGGTGTGCGTTTTAACCCCTAACCTCGACCTTAAACCTGCCCACATGCTGGAAGTAGGAAGAGTGATGGCAATAAAGAAAGTACCCGAAACCCCCCCCCATAAAAGCACAAAGAGGAGGCTCATCCAGGACGCTCAGTGTCACAGCTGGATCCAGCCCTCACCTCTCAGCTTGAGCCTCCATAGCAGGATTTCATTGCAGGTGAGGAGTTTGCTTGGCTGTTTGTATCCTGCTTCAAAGCTTTGAAGCTTTAAATTTTGCACTTTGTTTTCAGTTTCATGGCAAAATGTAAAAGAGTTGTGGAAAACATCTGTGTGTTCACATTTATGGACACTTTGTAAATGGTTGACTTTCGTGTCTGTGTCCAAATATTTTTTGTACTGCATAAAGTAGAAATTATGCAGTTTGAGGCCAGCCAAATATAAAAATCAAACATCTCAGAGGGTGAAGGAAAATATGTTGGCCACAGAAGGTAAGAATGAGGGCTTGAGGGCCGTCTTACAGGAGCACTGTGCTGCAGGAGGTGTTGCCGTCGATCGAGGTATCAGCTGTGAAATGAGACCGCCGGCAAGCTAAAGGTCAGGAGGGAAAAAAAGTTACCTCGTGTGTGTGCAGAGGTGGCGGCGTTTGTCCCGGATTAATCTGGGAATTATTATCATGCGTCTGTATGTGAATAAATCTGAGGAACAGATACATTTCTGGATTAATTCAGCAGCGCTGAGGGCATCTGCTGCCTTTCCACATGAGAGAGAGACGGAGGCGGCAGGAAACACAGCATTCACGCATCAGCAGCCAAAAAGATTAGAATATATGTGTGCATTTATATTACCTCCTTTACTGTCAGCTAAATTATTCATGTCATCTGAGATCCATTCAGTCCCAGCGAGTTTCCTGCTGTAGGTCATTCTAATACAGAGCTCCTGTGCTCACATTAATATGTTCCTCTGCACAGTTTGTCATTGTTTCGCAGAAGCATAGGCTGATGTGAGTGGATAAGAGATTTCAATTATGTGGACTAAACATGATGATGTCAGGAGTCAGAGCGGGATTTACACTGGGTGGGGGAACCAGAAATGTTCAGCCGAAGATAATCTGGGTTTATGTTGTTCGTGGAGGCCTTTTTCACCCGATTTAATGCTTTAATGCACATTTAAATGCACAAAGTTAAGGATGTGAAGGGGTGTATTTAAGTCAAAGGTCAAGCTGAAAACTGAAGACTAAAGCTGCAGTTCCTCTAATATCCAGCAGAAACTCCAGCAGTGAGTCAGTACCATATACTCCAATGCTAAAACTTAAACATGAAGTGTTTTACACCCAAACCAGAGTTTTTCTGGAAGCAGTGCATCACAGAATGCTTTCTTAAAGGCTGTGGTGTTCCACAGGGCTCTATTATGGATCCTCTACTATTATTCACATTTAAATTACATTCTGGTTTGTCAATGCCCCAAATGGTTCCCCCTTCATAACAACTGTGTGGGGGGAGGATGTTTTTATAACTCACCTGTTTATTGTATTAAGTCTTAAAGTTTGCATTATTAGGGGCATGGCCTCTTTGACTGACAGGTGGATGGCGATACTGGTGGCTGTAGCTGCTAGCTGCCTGTTAGGCTTCACGTCAGCTAACGGAGTCCCTGAACTGGACCTTTAGACTGCATTTGTTCTGTTGGCGCCTTTTAGAGCATTTATAATGCTAAAGAAGTCTGTGCCCCAAGTTTGAGTGAAATTCTGAGAAAATTTTAAGCTAGCTAGTGTTAGGTGCTAACTGTGGTAATTTAGCATTTTAGCAAAAATGCTAAATTACCACAGTTTTGTACCATTTGTGTTGAAGGTGCTTGTGCCTGTTGCTGTATGCTGCAGAACGATAGGCGTCACCACTCAGACAAAACCTCCACATCAGTGCTGGTACAAGAGAAGAAGCTTCATCTTTTCCCTGCATTGCACCACCTCCCTCTGTATCATCTGTTAACCTCTGAGCTTCTGGGCTGACATGATCATAAACTCATGTGTTGAACATTGGTGGAGGTGGCTCCAGCAGAGCGGCACCCATGCAAAGTTACAAACATTGAGGGATGTACAACGGGCTGAAACGGCACCAAATTGAGTCTTGTTTGTCTCACACAGCCTCACTTGCGAAGGCGAGATTGGCATTAGGAAGATTAGACGGTAAAAAAAGTCACCTTTGTTCAGTATTTAATGCGACTGAACAATATCAGACTGCAGAAATCTTGCAGCACTGAAGGAAAGAAGTTGTAGATAATTGTGTTGTCATCATAAAAGCGGAACTTTGGATCTGATAAAAGAAGAGTAGCGGTCCTAACATGAAGCCCTGACGGACTCCAGGAAGAAAAGAAGACCAAGCAGGTGTGAATGGAGCCTGAAACCACCCAAAACAAAAATATGACAAAAGAAATCTTTCTTATTTCAGAAAGATGATGCTAAACTACATCCTGTCTGTATTCCAGCAGAACGACTCTGCAGGAAAAGAGGGCGGGTCTTAAACTGACCGCCACCCACTGAAACATCTGAAGCTTCATGAAACAAAAATATGGCAATATGACTGTACTCAGTTAAATATTCTGCATAAATGATGTTTGCATGCTGCGGTTTCTTCAGAGCAGGAACAGGAGGCCAGCCTCATGCTGATCCGCCATGTTTATTGATGGCTGTGTGGTTAGAAGAAGACGTTCTGTGTGCTGATGGTAGCGTGGACCAGAGGTGGCGTTTCCTCTGGGGATCAGATTTGATGCTGATCTGTGGACAGTGGAGCCTCACCTGGACGTACGTGAAAGCTCCTGGACGCTGAGCTGAGCGGCGATGAGATGCCGCCGCCGCAGAAGAGTTTCCTGTGAGACAGGAACAGATGGCCTGAGCAAAACAGCTCATTTGGACCCCAACAAAGAGCCACCAATGTTTTAATGATCATTTCTCATTCAGCCATTATTTCTATGGGCAGATAATCAACTGACACACAATCTTTTATTTGTGCTGAGGCTCGTGAGCGGGCAGAAGGCGCTCGCAGAAGTGTCGCCTTCTTCCCGCCGTGAACGATGACGCTGATTAGAAGCTGTTTTTATGACGCACCTCTTTCAATTAAAGGCCTCGTAATGAATGCGTCCCCTGACAGGTGTTTTTGTTGTCGCTGCTCTGATTTACATGGCAGACTAATTTGGTGGAGAGGCTGATATAAAGCAGGTCCCCCCACCCCGCCTTCGTGTAAAGTCCTGCTCCGACCGTGTTCCCATGTAAACACACAACAACGCGCAGGTGATGCGGCGCCGGGCTAATGAGTTGTGCAGGTGAAGCTGCTGTGAGAGGCGCAGTAGACCTGAGGTGCAGGTTAATTAATGAAGTGACGGGGGCTTCCTGGCGCCCCGGGCGGCGGGTCGCAGCACCGACAGATGCCCCATTACAATGTTAATGATCGCAGGGCGCGGGTCACGTAATCGTATTCAAAGCTTTTCTACAGATAACAATCAGGAACGCACACGCCGCTGATAGCCTCGCTGATGAGGAACCGCTTCAGAGCATATGTGGCCAACTCCGCCCACCCCCGCCCCCTTCCACTATCGCTGGCTGAATGGCTGAGGGCCCAGAGGACCGATCAATGTGATCAGGACCTGATAAGATCTGCTGAGCTCGGCTGGCGGCATGCGCCTTGCACTCTCAGCGGGGATCCATCAGCAGCTCTGCAGGTCCCCAACCACCTCCAACACCCCCACCACCTCCACCCACAGCTCACAGCGACGCTATTCCACATGTTAGAGCTCAAACTGAAGCATCAATACCTGCAGGATTAAAAACACTTTCAGGTAAAAACTGCTCCACCTTCAATGAAATAGATAAAGCAGTGAAACAGATAAAATCATTTATTTATTCAAATAATTCTGGGAATTAAAGTTTCATAACTTATATTTTTGTTTTTCTAATTATTTATATATTTATTCAGGGAAGGCTTGGAGAGTGTGTGGAGCTTTTATCTGTTATTATTTTGTCATTTTTATATATTTTATGTTAGTGATTCTTGGCATTATAAATTATTGTAATCTGGATTTAATGTATTAATTAAATTTGAGGATTATTGTTTATTTGTGTTAATTTGTTGTTTCAGTCATTAATATTATATACAATATATATTTATCATAACAGAAATTTTATTGTTTTTTTAATTTGCTGGTTTTATAGTTTTATAACAGTGCATACAAAATATTTAATTGAATTAATTAATTGAATTATTTCATTTTTATTTGTATTTCATTGTGTTATCCACTGATTTCATGTTTGTTGCATCTTGAAAGTTGTATTTATTTATTTTATTTTATTTTAAATATTTAAAGAAAGAAGAAACAGAATAGAATAGAACTTTATTAATCCCTTGGGGACGTCCCCTCAGGGAAACTATGATTCCAGTTCACATTAAATGCAAAGAAAAAAAACCAAGCAGAAACAAATGATTAAGAAGAAAAATATCAGCAGCTGTAAGAATTTAAGAGATGATAATTAAAGAAAGTGTAAAGGTATCGTAAAGATAATGAGCGAATGAATACATCTGTTATCTGCCTGCTCTGCTTTGTTTCAGCGACTCCTGACCAATCAGACCCTCTCGTTTGCCGGCAGCACATCATTTCTTCCTGTTTGCTTCTCTGTGTTAATAAATGTAAATCCACCTCTCTGCCTCTGCATTCCTTCATGTCGCACTCTTTGAATTAAAGCGCGAGCAGAGCTTGGAGCTTCAGCCACAGGTGCTCTGAGCACCACCTCCGGCCTTGCTGCTTTCAGGAAGCAGGAGCTGTGCTCTACCTCTGATTCGTGGAGGGTTTCTGTTGCTGAAGGTCCAGCTCTGTCACAGATGAGGGAGGATTCAGCCCTCCTCCCTCTGTAATCTGGGCCTACACTGGAGCCTTTTCACTGCTTTGAGGATGTTTCCATTAGTCGAATGCAGAAGTGAGGACCAGAGGAGGACGTCTTCCAGCTGTAAAATAACTCATGTCCAGCACGTGGCTGCGTCAGAGGGGGCGGGGCGAGCATTGGCCCGTGATGTGGAAAAAATGAAGAGAGGCCAGGAGGCAAAGCGGGTGAAATTTATTTTTCAACCTCTGTCAGGAAAGTGCATTAATCTAAGAATGGGGTCCAAGTCCTCCGCTGGTGGCCACTCCCCTGCTCCCTCATCCCAAACATTAAATATCACCTGCCGTGATTAATCCCAACTTAATTAAATCCATCAGCCAGACAATGGCCAGCCAATGAGCTATGTAATCATTCACGTAGTAAATTAAAAGAAGGGAAGGCTCCTCGGCACGGTCCTCTGACAGAGATGGAGAGCATGGAGCAGGAGGTCCCCGAAACTCAGCTGCAGGAGGAGCATGAGGAGAATGCACGTATCAATTACAGCCACCGCCATTAGTCACAGAAAATTAATCGCTGACTGTTTTGATGATTGAGTCGTCGTTTTGGTCATTTTCTGAGGAGGACAGTCAAACACTAGACAGTTTCCTGCATCACGTGACTGGTACATGAAGATCTCCGGAGCTGTTTCAGCATGAGTCTGAAGGAGGACGTGAAGGACGATGAGCCGAGGGCGGGTTGGATTCAGGATTCGATGCTTTTCTTCATCATGTGACCTGCAGATCTTTGAGGTCTGTGGGTTGAATCTGAGCTTTGATATCACACTGAGCTCAGTTTATTTGATAAAAATA
This sequence comes from Tylochromis polylepis, assembly GCA_015107715.1. Taxonomy (NCBI): domain Eukaryota; kingdom Metazoa; phylum Chordata; class Actinopteri; order Cichliformes; family Cichlidae; genus Tylochromis; species Tylochromis polylepis. The sequence goes on from VVHJ01065083.1 coordinate 34,838, forward strand.
AAAACTGCAGGGACGGGAAGCCTGGTCTTTGATCCCAGCTGTTCCCATAATGACCCGTGAATATGTTCATGGTCACGTCAGACTCTGAGAAACTACGAGGAGCATTTTTCAATGTTTTATCAAACAAACAATCAGCTGACGCATCGAATGCGATGAATCCCCATTCTTTCCTCGTGTTACCAAGGCGCCTGTCCGTCTTGTGAATCTGCTTCACGTTTGTTCACAAGCTGCAGTTTGTGCCACATCATCGAACCCGTTTATAAAGTCCTCTGCAAATAAAGTTTCACCAATTCAAACTTCTAATTATAGAAATAACCACAATGCTGCTTACAGTCCTCCTGAACCTCCTCCAGCTCCAGGAGGATGCTAACGTGTTCTCAGGCCAGCCGAGAGATAGGACCAGCGGGTCCAGGGTTTGACCCGGGCCTCCTGTTGGCAGGACAGACTTTGAGCCATGCACACATGGAAACCCGAACTCACCTTTACAGCTCCAGCACTAGGATGTTCATCTCAAAGATCAGAGAAATACAAATCCATCTGCAACCTGCTCAGGTTACCATGGCAACGTACCCCACCATCATAACCCTGAAAACTCAGGTTTAAACCTGAAGTCAGCTCAAATCCTGCCTCTGGTCCTCACAGAGGTGGAAATACAGGTACACGGTCTGTGATCTGAGGAGGTCACAGGAAGTGTGTAGCACACACACACACACACACACACACACACACACGCTGTGTAATAGGCAAACAGCAGCCACAGCTGGGATGTTAATGCCAGCAAACAGGATTATCCTCAGAAAGGATTTCTCTGCTAAGCATTTCCTCTTAATTAGATTTCTCAATCTCAGGGATGAATTGCCTTTTAGCGGCGAGCGCTGCCACTCAGGGAGCTGTTAGCTCCTTATAACTGAATTAAATGCATAATTAGTGATACAATTACATTAGCACAGGGGCTTTTGTATTTGTGTGAGTGAAGGGGATGGAGGCAGAGGGTGGAGGGTGGGGAGAAAAGCTGACGTGTGATTCATGAGGGAGAATGTGCAGCTCAGGAAGCTGCCAACAGGTGAACCTGTGAGGAGACCACATGGTGCATGCTGACAGGCACCTCATATTCACCGCAACGGCCCACAGGATTCAACAGAGCCAAAAATCCACCGTAACTGCTCCAAATTCAAACACCCAGGCTCAAACAAGAGAGATGGTGATGACTGATGAGGTCACAGTGTCAGTATCAAAACCTGTAGTTCCTCTAACATCCAGCAGAGGCAGCAGTGAGTCACTTCCCCCATAGACTCCCATGTTAAATCTTTACAGCAGAAATAAACACGTTTACAGCTTGATACACAAACTCACTATAAAAACTAAACTGGGATATAAAGGTGGTATAAGTGGTATAAGTACCACTTTTTATCACATCTAAAACATCTGGATATTTGACATGATGTCAAATCAGAGTTTTTTGGAAGTAGTAACCACCAGAGATTACTGAGTCACGAAAACCAGAGTGGGGCATCACAGAGTGTTTTCTTACAGGTTGAGGTGTTCCACAGGGCTCTATCATCAATCCTCTACTTTCTCTCGTACTGAAATTATATTCTTGTTTGTCAAAGCCCAAAATGTTTCCTTCTTAATAACACCTGTACAGGGTAGAATGTTTTTATAACTCACCTGTTTAAATTGTAAGGCTTAAAGTTTGCATTATTAGGGGCGTGGCCTCTTTGACTGACAGGTGGATGGTGACACAGGTGGCTGTAGCTGCTAGCTGTCTGCTAGCTTCACCTGAACTGGACCTCTGGACCGTATTTGTGCTGTTGGAACCTTTTGGAGCATTTTTAATAACATTATGTGACCAATAATATGGCTGCTGTGAGATTACTGTACTAACAGAGCGTCCAAGAGAAATGAGTGTTACTGAGCACTAATTACTAGGTATCTGTGTCTGTATGGATGCAGACTGATGTCTAAGTGCTCCCTCCTTCCAATTTAAATATGGTCATCTCTGGTGGCAACAAAAACATCTGCTTCACAGTACATCACACTACAAAATCAACAGGTGATGTCACAGGTGCTACGCCAGCCTTAGTATCTCTTTTCTTTTGCTGCTGTTTTGTGGTTAAAGCTTCAGAAACACCTGAAGATCGTCTGAAACAGGAGCTTATAAAAATCATAAAATCTCGCTGCTTAGTAACGACTGATGCTCTGAAGGTCGATGACATCATGAATCCATCAAGGACGCTCTTAGGTGTTCTAGCAGAGAAACAAACATGGAGGCCGATCTGCACATGCTCAGTTTGTGCTGAAAAACAGGAAGAAAGAGCTTCTCCAGTGTGAGCTGCAGAGGGACCAGGTGACCTCAGGTAGAGCTGCAGAAGTGACATCATTAACCAGCAAGCACCAAAAACACCACAGTGATGAACTTTGAGCAGGTTTATAGACCAATAAAAGCACGTCATGATTTCCACCACCTTCAGGCTCCGCCCTCTTGTGCCTCATTGAGCAGTCCTCCTCAGATGATTACGATCTCTCTCACTGACTGAGCGGCACACTACATGTGCTCAGGTCTTCAAGAGGACCCGTCCCTGGGGTCACAGCGAGCCACAGATGGGTCATCAGACCCCTCTCCACCTCCACCTCCCCCACCCGCCACACACCATCCAGTTTGTGAGCGATATATTCATTACCCATCAGCTCTTGATTAAAGATCGGGCGTCCATGACTGTCCCCGTGACATCTCCCTCCGTGGATACCCCCCCCACACACGCACAGGCCCCATGCCGCCACGGTCATGTGACGGAGGTTATTAATGGCCGAGCTCTCTCCACCACTTGACATGTTGCTCCAGCTGTCAGTCTGCTGCCGTCGCCGTATGAGTCTCTGGCTGGGAGAGTGCCAGCGGCGGGCTGACCCATCCGTCACTGTCAGCGAGCGGCCGGTGATGAATGGTCCAGGGATGCGCGGCGAGGATGGAGGGGCGAGGTGCAAGCGGGCTGTGAGCTTGGGCGCGTGCGCTGCACAGGAGCTGTGATGATGAATTGAGCGGGAATCTGAGGCGGAGCCTCAGGGGTTAATGTGAGCACTACAGGAGCAGTCATGTGACAGGCTGAGGCTGGAAATCACATTCATACACTTCTCATTTGTTTCCTTGGGTTTCATAAAGTTTCTGAGCATGGTCACCGTGAAGGGCTTGGAGGAACCTGCAGGAGTAGGTTTCACCTCTCGGGGAAAAATATCCCAAACTTTCCCTGAAAAGTTGCTGAATAAATGAAACAGTCACCTCTGTGTAGCATTCAGCATGGAAAAGTGTTTCCCACTGAATCAGGCTGGATTTGTGGGCACAGAGAGGCAGAATGACTTTTGGCATTTCTTAGCATGGTGCAATAATAATCTGCTCACACAGCTACGTGGCAGAGAATGACTCATTGACTCATATTGTTGTCACAGCCAGATTAAAACACAAAAATATCCACAGAATATAAGTAAAGCATGTCTGTGTGGCAAAAACCTCTTTAGCTTCATGGAATCATGTACTTAAAACAGCACACTGTATATAAAAGATGGCTGTAGTCACATGCAGTAACATATTGCTTTTCAATTCAGTTTTATTTATACAATACCAAATCACAACAACAGATGCCTCAAGGTGCTTTGTAGTGTAAGGTAAAGACCGTATAAAAATACAACAGAGAAAACCACAGCAATCAAACAACCCCTATGAGCAAGACCTTTGGTGACAGTGGGAAGGAAAAACCCCCTTTTAAAAGGAAGAAGCCTCCAGCAGAACCAAGCAACAGTCCTAATATGATGTCATTCTATTCTCTTCCTTTTTTAAAAACTTTTACTTCAAAATGGTCCCTACAAGCCTGCAGTTCCTCTGACGTCCAGCAGAGGCAGCAGTGAGTCAGTCCCCATGGACTCAAATGTTAAAACTTTATAGCAGAAATAAACATGTTTGCAGCCTGATCCAAACTGATTGGCCTCTGTGGATAATTTTATCTTGTGCTGTAGTTCTTGATCTTGATTCTGGTAATCTGAGGATTCTTGGCTACAGGATTTCATATTTAAAAATCCGACTGCCAATCAAATTTATATAAGTTGAGTACACAGTGAGCTGCACTGTCTGATGCAGGGTCGTTCCTCAAAAAGGAAAACATGATTTTTCTGAGATTTTCCTAGATAATTTCTGACTTTAATCTAACACATATCAGATTAACTTCCTTATCATAAGGTTATTTTTTCTGTAAATTTTATTACATTTATCCTTTGAATTCAAAACTTTAACAGAATATTCATGTTTTTTTTGTTTGTTTTTTTACATAAATTGACAATCTCTGAAGTTTTTGAAATTTCCAAAGACTTTATGCTTTTATAATCCTCAATATTATTTGTATTTTTCTAAAAAAAGATTACAATTTTCAAAGAATATATTTTTTCCCCTCTGCTGAATTTTTTTCATGTAAAATTACACATTTATTCTAGGTAATTCAGAATTTGGCATTTCATAGTATTATTATTTTTTCATAGTATTATAGTTTTTTTTCTTCTAAATTGTGAGATTTTATACCTATACCTTTTATTAAAGTATTTAATCTGAGAATTTTTTTCCAATCAATTTTTATGATGTTATAATCCCTGAATTATTACATTTTTCTACATACATTTATGTAAATGTATTTAAGAGGACAATATTCATTTTTATGATGTTTGTACTTGTAAATGCAAGCAGAATATTTTGCTGTTTGTAAAGCAAATTTAAAATCTTTAAGACTGTTCGGTTGTTTTTTTTCCTGAGAATAATTGTGTTTTTAATACATATTTTTAAATTTCTGAGAAACTGAGTTTTTTTCTGAAAGATTTATGATTTTATAATCTGTGGGAAATTCCAGGTTCCTGCTTGTGGGTTTATGACTAAAATTTAAAAAGATATTCAGAGGGGGTTTTTTTTGTACATATTAGATTTCAGATTTTCTTTAACCTTTATGACTTTATAATCCCTGAGATAATCTAGGTTTTCTCCATATAGTATATTTTTGAAAATTTACTGCGTTAAGGGAAATATTCATGGTGGTGGTGGTGGAGTTCTTGTAAAAAAGTTTCTCTGTAAAAAAAATGCCTCTACTTAACACAAAATTCCATTTTTGAAATGTAAATGTTCTAATTTAATCCCAGAATGTCTCGGATCTCTCCCCTGACGTCTGCAGCTGGATGAAACCATGAATGAAAGTAATGAAAGTGATTCTCCCTCAGACAGATGGATGGTGCATGTGTTGGGTCTGAACAGGCCGATGTGATCTCCTCTCTTTGAGCTGGAACTTCGATGCTAAAGAAGCATTAATGTTTAATTGACTTTCACCTCTCCTTGTCCACTGAGCTGATGTATGCAAAGCAGGAGGCAACTGTGCAACTGTCCACAACAAACACACGTCTTTAAGAGCCGAGACGATCCTTTAATCCAATTCCACACGGCAATCAAAGATGCATGAATCAGGCCCATCATGAGCGGACCTATGGCTGCGCTGGGCCTCCTGCATGTCATTATTGGGGGGTTGTACCTAACAAAGCTGCCTTTTAATGAGATTCCACAAAGCTCCAAATCAGGCCTGCCTACCCCCCCTTGCTAATTCGCTTAAAATCATTCATTCCCAAAGAGCGAGGAGCAAGGAGAGCGTTTGTCCTCCCAACAACTTCAGCTTCAACCTTCACAGGCAGGAGGCCCCCGTCCCCGAGCAGGAATATCATTATCTGTGTGTGTGTGTGTGTGTGTATGTGTGTGTGTGTGTGTGTGTGTGTGTGTGGGGGGGGGGCAATTGAGGCACCGGGAAGGGACCTCAGGACTGCATTGTAGGTGGCGTGCAGACAAACAGAAGCTCCATAAATGCTGGTTTTCACCTGAAACCTCTGTTAGTAATGATCCATGCCTTTTTTCATACCTTGGCTTGTGTTTACACACATGATTAATACTGGGTCAACGACCACCTCCTAAGAGACAACCCCTACTAGAGTTTAAATACCCAGCACTCTCCACCTTTTGGTTTTAGAACTGAAGCCTCTTGGATAAGAGGCAAAACGTCTTCAACAAACTTAAAGAAGTCCAGTTGCCCTATTTTCAAGCTCCTAAGACTACCAGGACCTTGCTGAACTAGAACCTTTTCAAATGACTGCTCTTCCAAGGTCAGGAAACAGAAATCTTAAACAAAATCTTATTTCTGGCTCAGGGTCCTGTAAGGTGACATTCAACCCATCAACATGATCTATGCGCCCTCTAGTGCTTTCACGGCACTAGTGCTGTCTTTCAAGTACTGTGTCAGAACTTCATTACCCATAGTTCATTGTGGGTTCAAGTATCCTACTTTTTCGCCTGCTTTTTTTTTAAACGCAGGTGTTTGTCTAGCATCTGTTAAGCACACGGCTCACTAAAAATAAATAATAGTAATTTTTTTGAGTTAACACTGAAAATTATAAATTCAGCTCAAATTAACGACTTGTTATAGTGCTTTTCTTTAAAACTCCGCATTCCACGGGGATATTTATGGTCAACTAAGATCCGTGTGAGAGGTCCTCAGTCTCCAGTGTCATTGGTGAATGACCGAAGATGTCTCACAGCAGGTTGTTTGCCAGGCTGCTTTGTAAGTATTTTAGCAAACAATAGTGTAGTCATGCGAATTGTTTGACAGTTTGCTTTCAGTATCACACGTATACTCACCGGCTGTGTGCTCTACATTAGCTTTGCAGGCACGTATAGTTTTGCACCTACTAGCAAAGCTCCTCTGGGTTGGCTGTCAGGAGCTCACACGTTAGTTAGCCACGTTAGCCTGGAGACCATAGAAGAATGCAGGGAAAACTCACTGACAGTTAGCAGGACCTTAGATTTTACTTAGCGCAAGGCTAACTTTAAGTACCTACCTGCCTACTTCCGGACAAGTGTTAACTGTTGATTGTTGATCTTTGACCTTGCATGTCTTGTGAACTACAACGTCAGTGTGTGACAGCAGGTTCATCAGCTCATGTCTATTATTTTTTTTATCGAGCAGTAACCGAAAGCAGTTTATTTGCATGTTACACTCTTACAGTTAAAATTGTTTAAAATAATAACTTTGTATTAGATTTTAGAAGGTGACATAACTTTAATTTAGTAAGTCTTTCTTGAGACTTTAGCTAAGCTGAACTTTGCTTATCTCACTAGTAAGTTGTGTCTTGTGGGAGGATTGAAAGCGGGACAAAGTTCATTTGGTCAGACTGCTGGTTAATATTAGCCCAGTCACAAACATGTGTTAGGTCTGAACTAAGAAAAGGAAAAACAGGAATGATTGTAGAGCATTTGGGCTACAGGGCAGTGTGTTCAGCAAAGGATTCCTGTGAGTTTGTTTTTAGTCTGTAGAGAGTGTCATCTTAGTAAATGGGCTGCAATTTTATTTTTGAATAGTAGCTTCACAAAGTGAGTAAGAGGGAAGAAAAGATCACCACAAGACAAGATCGAGTCCCACATGACATTAAAGGAACTGAAAGAACTGAAAAAAATAATTGTTATTACTCAGAGACAGATGTAGTTTTAATATAATTAATATTTGTATAGAAAACGCACTTTTGAACTGTGTGTAAGCACACTAAGAAAATAAATGGATCTTTTTCTTGCAGTTGGATGTGAATTGTAAAATGTGAAACACCTAGCTAGCCATTTGCTACTTGGAGACTGATGAGCTTTGATTTATATTAATGGCGTCAATGCCATTATCAATTCTGCTTATATTTGATTCTTTATTGATTTCCCTGCCAATTTTCTGCTGTGAAAAGAGTTTAACTACATAGTCTTTTTAACATTAATGCAGTAGTGTAGCAGTAAAAGTGTCCCATAGCCGTGTTGTGAGTGGTGCAGCATATTTCTCATTTTACCTGTTAGGTGAGGTTATGTAATACCTACAGTCTTTGTCTTATCAGATGTCTCGCAGCGTGCATAAAACTTGATGAAAGTTCTTCAGTTGAGTTGTGACCCGAATGTGACCTGCAGCTGCTGGACACAAACACTAACTTTTAATGCCCCTGTAGGATAAGTAATGTCATAAAATTGAACAGGAGTCTTAAAAATGGAGTGTTTTGGTTTTTTCTTCTTTCTTTTTTTTGGTAACATTTTCTGTAAACTGTATCTCTTTAACTCTTCAAGGAAAGTTTTTAATGTTTCTCAGCAACATTGAAGGATAGTAGGAGGGTAAAAGATTGCTGCCAAAAACAGAGTGGCGCATAGGGTTCCCTGGAAAGGTAAATGTTTAATTTAAGACTTTGCTGTCCACTGTGAGAAGAGAGGTTTAGGATCTGTTTAGAATTGAGAGAAACTGCAGTTTACTTGTTGCAAAACACGTCTCCTTTGAACGAAACAGGTTTTAATGTTTAATCTTGCCCTGTATGTTAATTTCTCACAAATAAAAAAAGAAAATCTCTGTTGTTCCCCTTTCTCCCCGTCCATTAGTGCAGCACAGTGGAGTCAGGCACTGCTACACAGGGTCAAGAAAGAACCTGTACATCGACAAGAACACGAAGGTCATCTGCCAAGGTTTCACGGGGAAGCAGGTTTGGACTGAAAATTTGTTATTATTTTTGCTTCACATCAGTTTAGGTTACTGCAATCTTGTTGTGAAATCTCAGGTTTTCCTTACTGCACACACAATTCCTCATTTTACAAAAATTTTGTGTGTGTGTGTCAAAGACTTTCTGTATGAGTAAGATTACCAGAAGGACATTTTAGAGTTTCATTTCCATCAGCTGCAAAAATCTCATTCTTGGTTTCCACCTAAAGTCAGTTTTGTTTTAATTGCACAAGTTATGTCAGTGTAGTTCAAGTTCATTTTATGTCTACATAATAAGTCTGCTGTGTCTTAAAGATTTGTCTCACACCTTTTAGCATTAAAACCTTTGCTAAGATGAAGAAAAGCTCCTGCATTGCCTCAAGGAGAGCAGAATTCCTTTAGGACTCTTTAACAACCAAACATAGTCCTGACTCTATTCTCTCGGGGCACACAGTCATGTGGAGGAGAAGACAGACAAAACAGATTGACAAAACAGAGAATCATAATTTCAGTAACAAGTTGAAGTTGTTCAAAAGGTTTTAAAATGGAATCAAATACTGTACTGTGCAAAAGTCTTGGTCCACTGCTCAATTTGTTGGGAAAATGGAAACTAAGTGCAGAGCTTTATAACATACTGGGAATAATCAGGAATGGTTCTCCAGGCTTCTTGAAGGTCATTCAAAGCTCTGTTTTGATTGACCTTCTAATGTTAACTGCTTTTTGTTCTGTTTTGTTCTTAATAAAGTTAAGGTCCAGACTCTGAGGACTTTTCTGTGTTCATAAGTCCAACACTTATGAACTGTTGACAATATTTCCAACACCACTGGCTGAAATGCAGCCCCAAACCATGGCAGAGCCTGCACCTGCTTTAAACCCCAAATTTCACATGTGGATTCATCACTCCATAAGACTTTCAGTCCAACTCTTGTGTAATTTGGAATACCTGTGGTACATGACTTTCAGCAAGTCCATTTCTGATGAGGCATCAGTGATCAGTAGAGGATAAACTGAAGGGCTGGATGCATGTCTTTGCTGGATTTCTTACATTTCCTACATGACTTTCAGATACTGTATACTGTTCATCGGCTGTAGAGATTTTCTTTAAGCTTTGCCACCACTGCAATTTAAAACAGTTTTTTTTTTTTTAAACCTTTTTTTTTTTTTGCTAAATTATCTGTGGTATGTAAACACAACACTGGTTCGTCCCTTGAGCTGTGTTCATAGGTCAGTGTCAAGAACAGGACCGAAAATGAGTGAAAAAACATTCAGTGTCCGAAGCTTTGAAAGACCTTCAAAAAGCTCGGAGAACTATTGTTCAAGACCACCTTAAAAAAATACAAGAAAGTCTGGCTCCTTTGAAGTAAAGTACAAAGAAATAAGGGGTGGCTCAAGGCTTTGCGCAGTACTGTAATAATTTAAAGAGTTAAAGTTTGCAAAATGTAAAAAGTCCCTGATGTGAAGTTTGTGTAAATGCTGGAACACTTGATACTGCCGTTTGCTGTGGATTTTTGTGTATTTGTTTCAGACTTATAAATCAAGTTTGATCCTTTAATTATTCCTGCTTATTCTTAGATAGAAAATAATTTTCATTTTTAATTTGACTTGTCCCCCGCCTCCCCCCACGACCACCCTTTATCATGGTTTTAACCAAGCTTAACTCTGCTTGGCAGATTGTTGATCCTTTGATTTATTTATTATTTTTTTTGTGCATGAAAAACCTTATGTGATTTGCTTTGAAAAGTGGCAGTGAAGGAGAATTACAATCTTCTTGGCAAGTGTGTTCAACAAGCCAGAAACGTGGACTTCGCAGATTTATATCTCCCC